>LR812525.1:41700961-41723461 GCA_903798195.1 Danio kyathit
TAACCTTATCACATGTTCTGCCGCCACGTCGCAGAAACCCAAACGGTGTCTCAAATCGCAATGTCACGCATCGCGCCATCGCTGTGGTTAGCACAAAAAGTCCTTTTGACTCCGAAAAGATAGCTTTTATTGCGTGTCGCGCCGTCGTATCGTGCAAAGTTAGGGCACAGTGCCAGGGTGCTCTGATCGGTCAGGTTGCCTTGTGTGCTCTGACTGGTCAGTTGGACCCTGGGTCCTCTGGTTGGTCAGGTGGCCGTCCGTGCGCTGATTTATCTGATAGCAGATGTGCTCTTCATGGGCCGTAGGTGCGCTGATTTATCTGAAAGCGGATGTGCTCTCTTGACTGGCTGGGTGGCCCGGGGTGCTCTGATTGGTCAGGAGGCAGCTGTGTGCACTGGCTGGTCAAGTGCCTCACACCGCCCCCTCACAAAACATGTGACTTAACCTTATCACATGTTCTGCCGCCACGTCGCAGAAACCCAAACGGTGTCTCAAATCGCAATGTCACGCATCGCGCCATCGCTGTGGTTAGCACAAAAAGTCCTTTTGACTCCGAAAAGATAGCTTTTATTGCGTGTCGCGCCGTCGTATCGTGCAAAGTTAGGGCACAGTGCCAGGGTGCTCTGATCGGTCAGGTTGCCTTGTGTGCTCTGACTGGTCAGTTGGACCCTGGGTCCTCTGGTTGGTCAGGTGGCCGTCCGTGCGCTGATTTATCTGATAGCAGATGTGCTCTTCATGGGCCGTAGGTGCGCTGATTTATCTGAAAGCGGATGTGCTCTCTTGACTGGCTGGGTGGCCCGGGGTGCTCTGATTGGTCAGGAGGCAGCTGTGTGCACTGGCTGGTCAAGTGCCTCACACCGCCCCCTCACAAAACATGTGACTTAACCTTATCACATGTTCTGCCGCCACGTCGCAGAAACCCAAACGGTGTCTCAAATCGCAATGTCACGCATCGCGCCATCGCTGTGGTTAGCACAAAAAGTCCTTTTGACTCCGAAAAGATAGCTTTTATTGCGTGTCGCGCCGTCGTATCGTGCAAAGTTAGGGCACAGTGCCAGGGTGCTCTGATCGGTCAGGTTGCCTTGTGTGCTCTGACTGGTCAGTTGGACCCTGGGTCCTCTGGTTGGTCAGGTGGCCGTCCGTGCGCTGATTTATCTGATAGCAGATGTGCTCTTCATGGGCCGTAGGTGCGCTGATTTATCTGAAAGCGGATGTGCTCTCTTGACTGGCTGGGTGGCCCGGGGTGCTCTGATTGGTCAGGAGGCAGCTGTGTGCACTGGCTGGTCAAGTGCCTCACACCGCCCCCTCACAAAACATGTGACTTAACCTTATCACATGTTCTGCCGCCACGTCGCAGAAACCCAAACGGTGTCTCAAATCGCAATGTCACGCATCGCGCCATCGCTGTGGTTAGCACAAAAAGTCCTTTTGACTCCGAAAAGATAGCTTTTATTGCGTGTCGCGCCGTCGTATCGTGCAAAGTTAGGGCACAGTGCCAGGGTGCTCTGATCGGTCAGGTTGCCTTGTGTGCTCTGACTGGTCAGTTGGACCCTGGGTCCTCTGGTTGGTCAGGTGGCCGTCCGTGCGCTGATTTATCTGATAGCAGATGTGCTCTTCATGGGCCGTAGGTGCGCTGATTTATCTGAAAGCGGATGTGCTCTCTTGACTGGCTGGGTGGCCCGGGGTGCTCTGATTGGTCAGGAGGCAGCTGTGTGCACTGGCTGGTCAAGTGCCTCACACCGCCCCCTCACAAAACATGTGACTTAACCTTATCACATGTTCTGCCGCCACGTCGCAGAAACCCAAACGGTGTCTCAAATCGCAATGTCACGCATCGCGCCATCGCTGTGGTTAGCACAAAAAGTCCTTTTGACTCCGAAAAGATAGCTTTTATTGCGTGTCGCGCCGTCGTATCGTGCAAAGTTAGGGCACAGTGCCAGGGTGCTCTGATCGGTCAGGTTGCCTTGTGTGCTCTGACTGGTCAGTTGGACCCTGGGTCCTCTGGTTGGTCAGGTGGCCGTCCGTGCGCTGATTTATCTGATAGCAGATGTGCTCTTCATGGGCCGTAGGTGCGCTGATTTATCTGAAAGCGGATGTGCTCTCTTGACTGGCTGGGTGGCCCGGGGTGCTCTGATTGGTCAGGAGGCAGCTGTGTGCACTGGCTGGTCAAGTGCCTCACACCGCCCCCTCACAAAACATGTGACTTAACCTTATCACATGTTCTGCCGCCACGTCGCAGAAACCCAAACGGTGTCTCAAATCGCAATGTCACGCATCGCGCCATCGCTGTGGTTAGCACAAAAAGTCCTTTTGACTCCGAAAAGATAGCTTTTATTGCGTGTCGCGCCGTCGTATCGTGCAAAGTTAGGGCACAGTGCCAGGGTGCTCTGATCGGTCAGGTTGCCTTGTGTGCTCTGACTGGTCAGTTGGACCCTGGGTCCTCTGGTTGGTCAGGTGGCCGTCCGTGCGCTGATTTATCTGATAGCAGATGTGCTCTTCATGGGCCGTAGGTGCGCTGATTTATCTGAAAGCGGATGTGCTCTCTTGACTGGCTGGGTGGCCCGGGGTGCTCTGATTGGTCAGGAGGCAGCTGTGTGCACTGGCTGGTCAAGTGCCTCACACCGCCCCCTCACAAAACATGTGACTTAACCTTATCACATGTTCTGCCGCCACGTCGCAGAAACCCAAACGGTTGTCTCAAATCGCAATGTCACGCATCGCGCCATCGCTGTGGTTAGCACAAAAAGTCCTTTTGACTCCGAAAAGATAGCTTTTATTGCGTGTCGCGCCGTCGTATCGTGCAAAGTTAGGGCACAGTGCCAGGGTGCTCTGATCGGTCAGGTTGCCTTGTGTGCTCTGACTGGTCAGTTGGACCCTGGGTCCTCTGGTTGGTCAGGTGGCCGTCCGTGCGCTGATTTATCTGATAGCAGATGTGCTCTTCATGGGCCGTAGGTGCGCTGATTTATCTGAAAGCGGATGTGCTCTCTCGACTGGCTGGGTGGCCCGGGGTGCTCTGATTGGTCAGGAGGCAGCTGTGTGCACTGGCTGGTCAAGTGCCTCACACCGCCCCCTCACAAAACATGTGACTTAACCTTATCACATGTTCTGCCGCCACGTCGCAGAAACCCAAACGGTGTCTCAAATCGCAATGTCACGCATCGCGCCATCGCTGTGGTTAGCACAAAAAGTCCTTTTGACTCCGAAAAGATAGCTTTTATTGCGTGTCGCGCCGTCGTATCGTGCAAAGTTAGGGCACGGTGCCAGGGTGCTCTGATCGGTCAGGTTGCCTTGTGTGCTCTGACTGGTCAGTTGGACCCTGGGTCCTCTGGTTGGTCAGGTGGCCGTCCGTGCGCTGATTTATCTGATAGCAGATGTGCTCTTCATGGGCCGTAGGTGCGCTGATTTATCTGAAAGCGGATGTGCTCTCTCGACTGGCTGGGTGGCCCGGGGTGCTCTGATTGGTCAGGAGGCAGCTGTGTGCACTGGCTGGTCAAGTGCCTCACACCGCCCCCTCACAAAACATGTGACTTAACCTTATCACATGTTCTGCCGCCACGTCGCAGAAACCCAAACGGTGTCTCAAATCGCAATGTCACGCATCGCGCCATCGCTGTGGTTAGCACAAAAAGTCCTTTTGACTCCGAAAAGATAGCTTTTATTGCGTGTCGCGCCGTCGTATCGTGCAAAGTTAGGGCACGGTGCCAGGGTGCTCTGATCGGTCAGGTTGCCTTGTGTGCTCTGACTGGTCAGTTGGACCCTGGGTCCTCTGGTTGGTCAGGTGGCCGTCCGTGCGCTGATTTATCTGATAGCAGATGTGCTCTTCATGGGCCGTAGGTGCGCTGATTTATCTGAAAGCGGATGTGCTCTCTTCGACTGGCTGGGTGGCCCGGGGTGCTCTGATTGGTCAGGAGGCAGCTGTGTGCACTGGCTGGTCAAGTGCCTCACACCGCCCCCTCACAAAACATGTGACTTAACCTTATCACATGTTCTGCCGCCACGTCGCAGAAACCCAAACGGTGTCTCAAATCGCAATGTCACGCATCGCGCCATCGCTGTGGTTAGCACAAAAAGTCCTTTTGGCTCCGAAAAGATAGCTTTTATTGCGTGTCGCGCCGTCGTATCGTGCAAAGTTAGGGCACGGTGCCAGGGTGCTCTGATCGGTCAGGTTGCCTTGTGTGCTCTGACTGGTCAGTTGGACCCTGGGTCCTCTGGTTGGTCAGGTGGCCGTCCGTGCGCTGATTTATCTGATAGCAGATGTGCTCTTCATGGGCCGTAGGTGCGCTGATTTATCTGAAAGCGGATGTGCTCTCTCGACTGGCTGGGTGGCCCGGGGTGCTCTGATTGGTCAGGAGGCAGCTGTGTGCACTGGCTGGTCAAGTGCCTCACACCGCCCCCTCACAAAACATGTGACTTAACCTTATCACATGTTCTGCCGCCACGTCGCAGAAACCCAAACGGTGTCTCAAATCGCAATGTCACGCATCGCGCCATCGCTGTGGTTAGCACAAAAAGTCCTTTTGACTCCGAAAAGATAGCTTTTATTGCGTGTCGCGCCGTCGTATCGTGCAAAGTTAGGGCACAGTGCCAGGGTGCTCTGATCGGTCAGGTTGCCTTGTGTGCTCTGACTGGTCAGTTGGACCCTGGGTCCTCTGGTTGGTCAGGTGGCCGTCCGTGCGCTGATTTATCTGATAGCAGATGTGCTCTTCATGGGCCGTAGGTGCGCTGATTTATCTGAAAGCGGATGTGCTCTCTCGACTGGCTGGGTGGCCCGGGGTGCTCTGATTGGTCAGGAGGCAGCTGTGTGCACTGGCTGGTCAAGTGCCTCACACCGCCCCCTCACAAAACATGTGACTTAACCTTATCACATGTTCTGCCGCCACGTCGCAGAAACCCAAACGGTGTCTCAAATCGCAATGTCACGCATCGCGCCATCGCTGTGGTTAGCACAAAAAGTCCTTTTGACTCCGAAAAGATAGCTTTTATTGCGTGTCGCGCCGTCGTATCGTGCAAAGTTAGGGCACGGTGCCAGGGTGCTCTGATCGGTCAGGTTGCCTTGTGTGCTCTGACTGGTCAGTTGGACCCTGGGTCCTCTGGTTGGTCAGGTGGCCGTCCGTGCGCTGATTTATCTGATAGCAGATGTGCTCTTCATGGGCCGTAGGTGCGCTGATTTATCTGAAAGCGGATGTGCTCTCTCGACTGGCTGGGTGGCCCGGGGTGCTCTGATTGGTCAGGAGGCAGCTGTGTGCACTGGCTGGTCAAGTGCCTCACACCGCCCCCTCACAAAACATGTGACTTAACCTTATCACATGTTCTGCCGCCACGTCGCAGAAACCCAAACGGTGTCTCAAATCGCAATGTCACGCATCGCGCCATCGCTGTGGTTAGCACAAAAAGTCCTTTTGACTCCGAAAAGATAGCTTTTATTGCGTGTCGCGCCGTCGTATCGTGCAAAGTTAGGGCACGGTGCCAGGGTGCTCTGATCGGTCAGGTTGCCTTGTGTGCTCTGACTGGTCAGTTGGACCCTGGGTCCTCTGGTTGGTCAGGTGGCCGTCCGTGCGCTGATTTATCTGATAGCAGATGTGCTCTTCATGGGCCGTAGGTGCGCTGATTTATCTGAAAGCGGATGTGCTCTCTTGACTGGCTGGGTGGCCCGGGGTGCTCTGATTGGTCAGGAGGCAGCTGTGTGCACTGGCTGGTCAAGTGCCTCACACCGCCCCCTCACAAAACATGTGACTTAACCTTATCACATGTTCTGCCGCCACGTCGCAGAAACCCAAACGGTGTCTCAAATCGCAATGTCACGCATCGCGCCATCGCTGTGGTTAGCACAAAAAGTCCTTTTGACTCCGAAAAGATAGCTTTTATTGCGTGTCGCGCCGTCGTATCGTGCAAAGTTAGGGCACGGTGCCAGGGTGCTCTGATCGGTCAGGTTGCCTTGTGTGCTCTGACTGGTCAGTTGGACCCTGGGTCCTCTGGTTGGTCAGGTGGCCGTCCGTGCGCTGATTTATCTGATAGCAGATGTGCTCTTCATGGGCCGTAGGTGCGCTGATTTATCTGAAAGCGGATGTGCTCTCTTGACTGGCTGGGTGGCCCGGGGTGCTCTGATTGGTCAGGAGGCAGCTGTGTGCACTGGCTGGTCAAGTGCCTCACACCGCCCCCTCACAAAACATGTGACTTAACCTTATCACATGTTCTGCCGCCACGTCGCAGAAACCCAAACGGTGTCTCAAATCGCAATGTCACGCATCGCGCCATCGCTGTGGTTAGCACAAAAAGTCCTTTTGACTCCGAAAAGATAGCTTTTATTGCGTGTCGCGCCGTCGTATCGTGCAAAGTTAGGGCACAGTGCCAGGGTGCTCTGATCGGTCAGGTTGCCTTGTGTGCTCTGACTGGTCAGTTGGACCCTGGGTCCTCTGGTTGGTCAGGTGGCCGTCCGTGCGCTGATTTATCTGATAGCAGATGTGCTCTTCATGGGCCGTAGGTGCGCTGATTTATCTGAAAGCGGATGTGCTCTCTTGACTGGCTGGGTGGCCCGGGGTGCTCTGATTGGTCAGGAGGCAGCTGTGTGCACTGGCTGGTCAAGTGCCTCACACCGCCCCCTCACAAAACATGTGACTTAACCTTATCACATGTTCTGCCGCCACGTCGCAGAAACCCAAACGGTGTCTCAAATCGCAATGTCACGCATCGCGCCATCGCTGTGGTTAGCACAAAAAGTCCTTTTGACTCCGAAAAGATAGCTTTTATTGCGTGTCGCGCCGTCGTATCGTGCAAAGTTAGGGCACAGTGCCAGGGTGCTCTGATCGGTCAGGTTGCCTTGTGTGCTCTGACTGGTCAGTTGGACCCTGGGTCCTCTGGTTGGTCAGGTGGCCGTCCGTGCGCTGATTTATCTGATAGCAGATGTGCTCTTCATGGGCCGTAGGTGCGCTGATTTATCTGAAAGCGGATGTGCTCTCTTGACTGGCTGGGTGGCCCGGGGTGCTCTGATTGGTCAGGAGGCAGCTGTGTGCACTGGCTGGTCAAGTGCCTCACACCGCCCCCTCACAAAACATGTGACTTAACCTTATCACATGTTCTGCCGCCACGTCGCAGAAACCCAAACGGTGTCTCAAATCGCAATGTCACGCATCGCGCCATCGCTGTGGTTAGCACAAAAAGTCCTTTTGACTCCGAAAAGATAGCTTTTATTGCGTGTCGCGCCGTCGTATCGTGCAAAGTTAGGGCACAGTGCCAGGGTGCTCTGATCGGTCAGGTTGCCTTGTGTGCTCTGACTGGTCAGTTGGACCCTGGGTCCTCTGGTTGGTCAGGTGGCCGTCCGTGCGCTGATTTATCTGATAGCAGATGTGCTCTTCATGGGCCGTAGGTGCGCTGATTTATCTGAAAGCGGATGTGCTCTCTTGACTGGCTGGGTGGCCCGGGGTGCTCTGATTGGTCAGGAGGCAGCTGTGTGCACTGGCTGGTCAAGTGCCTCACACCGCCCCCTCACAAAACATGTGACTTAACCTTATCACATGTTCTGCCGCCACGTCGCAGAAACCCAAACGGTGTCTCAAATCGCAATGTCACGCATCGCGCCATCGCTGTGGTTAGCACAAAAAGTCCTTTTAACTCCGAAAAGATAGCTTTTATTGCGTGTCGCGCCGTCGTATCGTGCAAAGTTAGGGCACAGTGCCAGGGTGCTCTGATCGGTCAGGTTGCCTTGTGTGCTCTGACTGGTCAGTTGGACCCTGGGTCCTCTGGTTGGTCAGGTGGCCGTCCGTGCGCTGATTTATCTGATAGCAGATGTGCTCTTCATGGGCCGTAGGTGCGCTGATTTATCTGAAAGCGGATGTGCTCTCTTGACTGGCTGGGTGGCCCGGGGTGCTCTGATTGGTCAGGAGGCAGCTGTGTGCACTGGCTGGTCAAGTGCCTCACACCGCCCCCTCACAAAACATGTGACTTAACCTTATCACATGTTCTGCCGCCACGTCGCAGAAACCCAAACGGTGTCTCAAATCGCAATGTCACGCATCGCGCCATCGCTGTGGTTAGCACAAAAAGTCCTTTTAACTCCGAAAAGATAGCTTTTATTGCGTGCATTGCTTTTATTGATGGCCACTTTTCACCGCGCCCTCACAAAACAGGTGTTGCATCTGAATCATATTCTGTTTTTTTTTTTTTCTGCAGAACATCACTGTTTCTAAACCATTTGTACAAAACCTCCAACTGCTTCCACTGTGTCGGTCTTGGGTTGACATTACTGATTCAAATCAGTGTGTTCAGGTGGAGCTGTCAGTCTGTAGAGATAAAGAATGCTCAGAGTTCAGGATCAGCACTACGGACGGTTAATTCCTGTGCAGCAGGACCATAATGCGGTGGGTCTGTGATGGAGATGTCGCTCTCTAATACCGGGCAGTGGATGGATATTACCTCTACGCAGAGCTGGCGAGGCTTCAGTGTGAGCGAGTCTGTCCTGTGCTCGATGGGAGTGTGATCTCAGGGAAACTGAAGGAGGGTCATCTGCCACATTACGTGCGTTTAGCAGAGTCAGACCCTGCACTCACTTACACCAAGCTCCTCAGCAAGAGAGATGAAGGAATATCTTTACAATCTGTAGAGCTCAGCCGTTATCATGCATAAAATACTATAACCACCATTCTCCCTTACAGCTCTCATTACAAACTGGATCATGAAAAGGGAGGAACACTGTAGTTTTCTCCTCGACTTGCGCTGTAAAGATCCTCTCATTCGCCACATCTATTTTTTCTTAGTGAATAATACTTGCTCAAAAGAAAAAGTAGAGCAAGTCTTATCAGCCCCTCAGACCTAACAGGCCGTTTCAGATAAAAACTTATTGAGGTTCCTGGTACATCTGTCTATCCTGTAAAGGGCATTTCATTCAGAATGTGAGCTTAATGTGAGCTTTTTTAGCATTGCGGACTAACTTCATGGGCAGAGAATAATTCAAGAAGAATTATATTCCGAAATCACACAAACTAATTTAACCAGTCAGCCGGTTATGAGATTGATTTGAATATGCATTCAATTTACCCTTAGCTAAGCCCCGCTCTCCTTAGTTACTGTTGCTACGCCTGTCAAGCTTTCGTGCCTGGCACGTCTATTACAATATGTAAGTCCCAGTGTCAGACATTCCAAGTGATATAATTAGTCATTTTTGGCGAACAGGTGAGATATCCGAGAAAGCCAGACAAAAAAAGACTACAGTATGCATTACTGGAGTATATTCATGACATAATAGGCAACTGATTAGAAAATAATTTAATCTAAATTGAAGCTAGGTTAGCCTAGCCACCTCATATGCTGACCATTCAACATCTTAGTTCATGCCGAGCAGGAGAGGTGAAATTAAAAAATAATCTAATAATAACAAATTAAACTGTAATTTCTCTATTTTAGCCAAAAAGCCTGATAGACTATTGTTGTGCAATGAAATATAGTGTTACTAATCGACGAGGAAACACTCATGGACAATGCTTCTACATAATTCATTCATACAAAAGAACAGACAGAAAGGGGGAATTATGGATTTGTGCCGAATAATAGTATCATTGATCCATAACAATCTACAGAACCTGTAACTGTCAGCTTGTTTGTGTGCTTTTTATACAGTTTCTATTTTAATTTGCAGTTAAGTAGAAAAATGAATAAATTGAAATGCAAATTAAAGTATAAATAGCAGAAGTGAACAAATAGATTTGCCCTACCAGCAAATATTAATCAGACACCAAATATAAAAGCAGACACTAACCCGCTATATTGTCGTCACCAATGACTAAATCTGTAAAACACTGATGAAAACATCAGTGAATTGAAGCTCTGACATGGCCATAAGGGTTATAAATTACTGAAAAACAGCTGTGGGTGAAGTATATTGATTGCAAGTGCTCAGTTTGTGATCACATCTTGGTTTTGTTCTGTTGATATGTAATTTCAAATATTCGCAGCTTGAAACAGATGGAAATATGATTGCTATTAGTATGATTACTATGGCGAGGGCTTAAACGGAGCAGTGCTCATAATATAGAGCGAAGAAAGAAAAAAAAAAGACAGCTGGGAAACATAACCTGCTTTGTATTTTTGTATGAAACACAGTTTAGATCTTTTAAGAGGTGTTTGAGTTATTGCTGTCTATAACTGAATGTGTCAGGAATATCGAAAACAAGACAAACTTAACCCTGCTCTTTTAGCACCACTCACACAGCTTGATCCACGCTGGCATTTCTCCCCTTGAGT
This sequence comes from Danio kyathit, assembly GCA_903798195.1. Classification (NCBI taxonomy): domain Eukaryota; kingdom Metazoa; phylum Chordata; class Actinopteri; order Cypriniformes; family Danionidae; genus Danio; species Danio kyathit. The sequence continues at coordinate 41,711,195 of LR812525.1, forward strand.
TTTAGGTTTTGGAAAGGCAATAAAACTCCACCAGCCCGTCCAAACTTTTAGGATACCGGGTAACAGATTTGCCCAATTCATATGCACAATGCTTTGGCTTGTTTCCCTCGCTCGAAAGCTTGACAGACCCCCTGCACGTAGCTACGATTGCTAAGCCACGATTTGTGTGTGGCGGTTTTCGGGTGTGGCTTAGCAAAGGGTCAATTGGTGTGACTGCAAAAGTTAAATTCATAGTTATTTTTTTAGGAAGAAGAGCCCTGCCTCCTTGAAAAACTGATGTGCACTGATTCTTAATGACTTAAGTGCATGGACACCCAGCATGGATTAAATTGTAAGATTATATTAGATATGAACATATCCAACAAAACTACTGTTGTACTGTTGTAGTGCGTAAGATGAATTAAAAAAACATGAGCTAACTTGAAAAATATTTTAAAGGTGCTTTAAGTTTTTGACTCTTTTAAAGCCTAAAAATGCCATCATCTGTTTGAAGATATTTGAGAAACATCGTAAGTGAACATATTTGTTTATCAGATAAACAATGTTGAAGCCATTAAAGTAAAAAAGTTATTCTAATAAATTATTAGGAGAAAATAATGTCTGTCTTTGTTTTGGTTCCTTTAACTCGTCCAATGCCAGTTTAGCCGATTATATTTTAGCACCCCGGGTTGTCTTGGTAAAAAAGAAAACTGCGTATTTTAATAATTCAGTCATGAAAGCTGTCTAAGCATGCGTCTGTGACTGAAAATGCAACCTCCGGTGGACAATAGCAGCCCTGGAGATGAGAAACAGATTCAGAGTTTCACATGAGGGGGTTCCTAATTAGCAAATAATATAAATCTTACAAACATAAACAATAGGGGAGCAGGTTACATTGTAACACCGTGTCCTAACAACACACAGCGTGACAAGATTTGCAGTAATAAGCAATTTTGCTGTTTGCGCCAGACGAAACACGACAGAAACATTTAAATACCATTCGGAAGCACAGAATCTTTGAGCGCTCACTGCACTCCAACGAAAGGGTAAGGTTTACAATCTAATTAATACATATGAAACCTCTTTAACATCATTAAATATACATTATGAGTCACTGATATGTGTTGGCTTGCACTGAGTCACAGTTCTAAAGTTCAATTTTAAACAGGTTAATTTTATTTTCAAGATCTGAGGTAAACTATCTTCTGCTGCTTTCAGTATGGCAATAAATGTCATGTAAAATTGCATTCAAACTCACATTATTAGCATTTAACACTGAATAAAGCACATGACGTGGACCTGAAGTAATCATTGTCAAAGTTTATTCTGTTGTTCAGCTGCGAGAAATAGAAGCCATTTTGAATGTAGAAATTTCAGGTGTTGGTCAGGACAACGCTCACACCTGTTGATGTGAGGATGTTCTCAATCTGGCAACCTGTGCTTGCGTAGAGTCGTCAGAGGAGGGGCAGAGTGTAAGAATGATTTGAACTAGAAGTGCAATACCTACACTAAAAAAAACCCTGCTAAATAGCAGATCAAAATACATAAACAATTAAAACACCTATTAAATAGCACTATAGTTTCAACAAGTTCACTGTACATTTTTAGTATGTATTGGTGTGTCATGGCGACATCCATTTTTATGCATATTTTTAAATAAAAGTCATTGTGTGCTTAAATGGCACGATAAACATAGCCCTGAAAAGACAAAAGATTGCAAACAGGCCTTCCACATCCTGTTGCATGTCCATGTCAATCTACCTCTCTTATAATGTACAGTATACTGTGCAGTGTTGTCCATTGTATTGTTGACACTTTAAGCCTTGAAGGAATCAGGAGAGCCATTGGACACTCTGGTTGGCGTAGGATCTTTGGGTTCCTGTAAAACAAACATTTCACTTTGAAACTTTGTTTTGAATGCCTTTAACCAATTATCATCAGTATAAATACCCATATTTAACAGTCAGCTAAGTCTGAGTGAAACTGATGTAAGAAAGTAAGTAAAGTGAAAGAACACATTTGTAAATGATAGCAGCCAAAATCTAACTATATGTCGTCTTTAATATTTATCAACAACAGGAGCCTAAATTAAGACTGAAATTAGACTTCTTGGCCTTAAGAATACTTTTTTTTTGAATACTGTAAAGGTAGATTAAAAGGCTATGTATTTTATGCTGATATGATGGGATTTCTAAAAGGCATTTAGTGTTACAGTAGGGACATTTTATTTTACAGTGTAAACCAAATCAAACCTAAAAACATGACCACAGAACCGTGATGCAAACCGAACCCAAAAATTTGTAAACTTATCCAGCACGTGTTTTAAGCAGCGGATGCCCTTCCAGCTGCAACCCATCACTGGGAAACATCCATACACTCCCATTCACACACATAGACTACGGACAATTTAGCTTACCTAATTGCCCTGTAGCGCATGTTGTTTGACTGTGGGGGAAACCGGAGCACCCAGAGGAAACCCATGAGAACATGAGGAGAACATGCAAACTCCACACAGAAATGCCATCTGACCCAGCCGAGGCTTGAACCAGTGACCTTCTTGCTGTGAGGCGACAAAGATACCTGCTGTGCCACCCCACAAAAGGAACAGTAGATCATTTATATAATATACACAGATTTTCTAAACTGCTTTGCACAAAATGTAAGTCTTGACTCACAAGCTGTGGCACTCCAAGAAAAAAGCATTCCAGGTCCCTCACAATCTGAGGTAGAAAGGTGGAATTTTATAGTGTGTAAATCTGAAAAGATCACTTAATAAAATATTTAGGTTTCAAGTATCAGACTTAAAAACTTATGTAGGGCTTAAAGACAACTAAAGCAAACACTTCCTATGAACAAGCAGATTCATTATATACCATTATATTGATTGGTTCTCAAATCTTTTACATTTTTCACAATGAAATTATAATTTCAATATGTAATTCATATTAGGACAAATTTAACCTACCTTTGACATAAAATAACATTTATTGAAGAAAACTTGTCTTGTTTCTTTAGAGTGAGTTCACTTCCTTTCGATCCCATACTTCTGCCTCATTTGCAGGATGATTGACGTGCTCACCAATGAAATCCTTTCATTTTTTAATTTGTTCTGAAGACAATCAGCAAGGTATCTTGTAGACACATTTACACTTTATTAAAAAAACATCTTATATTTGATCCATGTTTAATTTATTTAATAAAGGCCTAAATGTTCTCACTGTATTAAAGTAGCAGAAAGTATCAATTATTTATATAACAAATAAAAAAATAGATATTATTTCAGTACCCAACAGACAACAAGTCTAACATGCATGTTATAAAATACAATACTGCACCAGGTGTGTTTGGTGATGATGTCAAATTAGTGATGCACAGATGTGAAACCAGAATCCTTGCTCTTTAAAGCTGCTTGACAGTCAAGTTGTATCCTGCAGGCCAAGGTTGGGCTATCCACTTGTTAAGTGTGACATCATGCGAAGTGGCTTCCGGGTCCAAGCGCCATATCAAACCATATAGGGAGACTCAACAAATGGTAATAAACGTTTACAAAGCACTGTAATACTTTCGAAAATCACGATCACAACATATATATCCATGCCTAATATCAGATAGCCAGAAAGTGATATATTTTTTATAAATTGTTAAAATATTGGTGTCTGAGACGCAGCAAGTGCAGAGACTTGTGTACACCATGATTTTATAGGAAATCACAGCTATTATTTCATATATATAATTAACACAGTATTTCATACGTCACCGATACGTCACAACCTAATAAGCGGATTAGTAGGTCCCATGATTTTTTTCTGTAACCATGAATACAATATTGGAGTCTTTTATAAGGATATTCATTTTAGTTTACACAATACAGTTTGTTTTGGCCTTAAAAACAATAATACATACCGAGTACAATATTTATAATGCAGTTCCATAGTCAGGTTGTTTGAGGAAAAATGGAAATTTACACACATATGCTATATTTCATTTATAACACCGCTAACTTGACATCACAGGCAGATCATCTTTAAAACCGAATTGCAAAAAGGTTATAGGAATTTGAAGGTCAATGCAAACTTTATCCCACAGCACTGTTTATGATAGCCTAGAGCAGTGGTTCTCAAACTGTGGTAAGCGGAGGAATACTGAAAAAAAAAATAATAATAATAATATACACTTTTAACCCTTTGACACAAATGATTACTCTAATGTTATCAGCACTGGCTGTTACCTTAAGCGTACGATCACATTGGTGTGCTTATAATATTCTACTATAGTTTAATATAGTATCAGATGCTAAAAATCAACCCGCTTTGGCGCAAAGCCAGAGAAAGAGGCGTGCACTTGCGGAGGAGATACACTAGAGAAGCGCTTTTGCAGACAGTGCTGTTGTGTTGGCATTTCAGTTACTGCAAACTCAGGAATCTCCCCATGCTGCGTCATTGGTAAAATAATTCTCACAAATGTGTTAATAGATATATAAAGTTATTTGTTTTGTAAAAGCAGCATGGATTTTGATTAATTACAAGCAGCGTGGCTAATTAATCTGGGTGTGATTCAAATTTCGCGGGACAAAGAACATAGACTCAAGCAACTTTGCCTTGCTTGAAGCTTGGAAGTAGAATATAGCCTAATTAAAGTTAGTCTCTGTGTGTGGTTAACAAACTCCACGGTCCACTTAAGATGAGATCTTAAATCACGGAAATTCCACACAAATTAATGGATAAATCACGTATAAATTGGTCAAGCAGTGCATTATGCACGTAATCACTCACTTTTCTGACATGTACTGTAAACCAGATCTAAATTCTAATTTAAATATGTAATTCCTAATCATTTATTTTAAAATACAAGTTAATGGTTAGATTTCAAGGATATACAAATATTTTATGTGTACACGCAACATATTTCAAGATTGATCAAAAAGGGTTTATATATGAATATGATGACATATAGCCTATTTATGAGGTCCAAGCAACATTTCCAGGTTTTGATGAACAGGTTTACATTAAGGAACAGGTTTACTTTACTTTTAGTACAGCAGTTTTCTTTTTACTTTAAGAACAGTAGCCTACTATTTTTTATTAACTTTTAAAAGCACATTTTAAAAGTTGACTTTTTATTATTATATTATTTTTTTTTACCTATAAGCACAGTACAGTGTTAATGTTCAAACTATTTAGAATGTGTAAAGCGGCTGACAATATTAGATATTCTTAATAATAGGAATTAATCTGTCTTGTCATGGTGGTACTTGGAGAGACAATAGGTGAGTTCGACTTCATGCAGTGCTGCGTAGACCGATTGAAATCTGTCTTAAAGTGGTGCATGCCAGTTAGAAATTTTGTCTGGATTGATGCTGTGCCGACGCCACGTGAATGTCACGTGGCATCAAAGTACCGCGACGGCGCTCCGAGATCAGACGACTGATTCAGCCAGTGCAGCATCTGAAGGGCAACTGCAAGAGCTGCGATTACGACCCCGATATTACACGATTACCAAGTTCACCGCATGACAACAACCACGTGTGTTTCGGGTTTATTATTGGACAACTCACAAATTTTAAAATAATTAACTTTTCATGCCATTCTATCTTGTATATTTCATACTTATTAAAAGACTACAAATATTTTACTGCAGTATCATCTTTTGTTGAATAATTTCTTCATAATGTCTAGATTAATAGCACAGATTTATTCTGCCTTTTTTATACAGACTACTGTATTCGGCTCCATAAACAATTCAAATTATATATTTTAGTAAATAACCTAAATATTAACTCAAATTAGTCTTACAGACTTGTAATAAAATAATTATCATTGTTGATCTTGACACCACTATGAAGATTTCTTAACAAATTAAGTAAAAAAAAAAAAATTTTCTAAAATATTTTATTTCCTGTCAAGCCGTTTATGCAGAAATGTTAAAAGTGACATGTATGGACCTGCTCTTTCTGGGAAATTTCTACTAAGTGTAGCTCATTTATTTTGGTCCTTTTGTTCAATCTTTTTGGATTAAAGTGCTTTTTAAAAATGCTTTCATTATCCAAAATAATCATAATCATTGTTTAAGCCTAATTAAAACACCTTGTTTTGGGTTTACCTTAATATATATTGGAAAGTTTTATATCTATAAATGTAAATGTAAACCCCTTTTTAGCATATTCAAACAAGAACTGGAACAGCATTGACATACCATTAAACATCTAGTAGCCTAAAGACAGATGTGTAAGCTCCTAGAGGTTGTGCTTATTGTTTTGTTTAATAGGCCTATTCGTGGATATTTATTTCCTTTTTATGTGCCCTCTCGTTTTCCCCTTATTTCTCATGCATATGCTATATATAGGCTACTTTAAATTTTTTAATTCCCTTACTGTTTAAAAATGAAATATAGTTTGTAGAGACTGTATTCTGATTTAATTGTACTGTAAATCTTTTGTTGTTAGTGCAAAAAATTAATTAATTAATTAATGACCACGCCATGTGATCGGTCATCGTGACTGCCTCAACTTTGAGCCCCGAAGTGTCCGGCTTGACCAATAGAATCTGGATGCAGCCTTTATGATGCAAGCTGAGATTGCATCGCTCAGAGATGTGTCACTGTGAGGGGTAGGGTTAGGGGTGGGGTTAGGTGAGCGCATTAAAAAGCATTGGATGCAGCTCAGATTGCATCTGCACCGAGTCGGCTTGACGGCTCTGTTTTCAACTCCGCCTCCGCCTGCGCTCAGCTAATCACGTTGATCACCGGCTGCAGCCGTGCTTCATGCCGAACGCACCTGATTTTTTTCTGAGGTGGTACTCAATGAAAAAAAAAAGTTTGAGAACCCCTGGCCTAGAGTCATAGATATTTACATTGGATGTCGCCTACCCTGCTGTTGTCTATTAGAAGGAATGCGTCAATAGAGCCGCCATTTTAGTACAGGGTAGATCCTTTGAAATGAATGCGGGACCAAGGTGCAGTGAAGGACTGTGGCCATCCAAAGCCAGAGATATACACATATACAGATATATCTATGATATGAATTTTCCCGGTGGTCAGTATGCAAACATTCTTTTAAATTACGAAAATTATAATTTTACATTACTTTTCTACATGAATGGATGTGACCGCCAGTACCGCCGCTCCTTATACGCAGAGTACGCAGGCTTCGTAGGGCCTCAACTCCAGAAGGGGGCACCATCTTGGTTGCTCAAAAAACATTATTAACATTTAATTAATAATATTAACATAAACTGAGTGTAAATAAAATATATATTGATAATATGTAATACATTTAAAAAATTAATTTTATGTCGAATGCAAAAACAAACATGTGACGTAATTTGTTTCCACGCCGCACTATGCGCGTGCACGGAATTAAATTTGTGGTCCGGTCCACTTATCTTTGCGGCTGCTAGCAGCATATAATTATAATAGATGCAAGTTGCAGCTCTATGCCCGGAAAAAAACAACAGCAGTCTGGAGCCGAGAAGAGGAGAAAAGTACAAGATGAATCACTTCAGGTAACTTATGTCCATGAATCTGGAAAACATATTTTGGTTGTTCAAGTAAATTAGTGAGGCTAACGTTTTAACTGCACCAAATCTGCCTTATTTGTTGTTGTTTACGTTCAGTTTCTTGCTTTGCGGCTATGTATTGTGCTTTAAACTATGACAGGACGTGTTCTATGACTTTTTACGTTTGCCCCTTTTCCCCATGTTGCTGATAATTACACAAACTCAATTATTTTTATTATCTTGTGCAATAGTTTACAATTCTGTTTGCACAACAGCTACATACACATGTGCTGCACAATTATTTCACTGTATGTATTATTTATGATATAGTTATTATATTATATAATTATATTATATAATTCTTTGCAGTTATCATTGTTTATTGTTTTGTCTATTTCTGTACATTTCCTATTGCTGCTGTTGTTATTGCTTTTATCACTGCAATGACAATAAGTCTCGTAGTCTTTACATCGGTGGATTTGTGTGTTTTTAATAGGCCGGTTTTTCATTTTTGTACATTACAATATGAAATAACAAAACTGACTCATTCTGTGATTTCTGAAAGATCAATAATATAAAATGAGTCAAATTACTGTAAGCCACAGGCCATAAACCATTTTTATTGCATGAATTCATTAATGATTTTTTTTTTTCTGAATGTTAAAGTTTTTGTTTAAAATGCACTAATTTTAATACACTTTTTAATTCTTAAAAACCACAAAAGTCTTTTATTTACGCTGACAGCAAGGGTCAGTGTTTGTCACCATAGATTATAGTGCAAGTTAAATCCACATTTTGGTTGCAGTTTAGACACATTATGAAGAGTGCTTGACTAGCTCATTGTTTTAATGGTATGTCATGAGTTTTTTTTTCTTTAAATGACTAATTTCTTCTGTATATGGAGGTTCAATGCTGAAATCTGTCACAAAAGAAGATGAGGTGGAATGACCAGCACTGCTCCAGAGGCACCAGCAGGTGCACAGGTACAGACACAGGATGCAGCACTGAGGACCGGCCATTTCTACAGGTACAGAGAGGGTTTTATTCCTTACCTTTTGTTTGAAACTAGGAATGCTTCTGCAAGACATGTCAGTGTTTATTTTGATGTAAACTATTATTTTGTAATGTAAATATTTGAATGTTTAAATATAATTTAGAGTGTTTATGTGCATATTTATGTATATAACTAAATAAATACATGTTTAAATACATATGTTTGTGTGTTTTTGTTCCTCTGTGGGGGCACCACAGTAAAATTTTGCATAGGGCACCCTTTTGGCCAGCAGCGGCCCTGGTGACCGCACTGGCATTGCTGACAAAGAGCATGTGCTTGTGTTCATGGAAATGTATTATCCTCCTTCCCTGTTAAATTTAATCTAATCCGTGTCCTGAAACACCCTTACCTAAGAAATGTTCCACCTTTGTGCTTTGTTTTCTCGTTACTACACCCGTACACAGGAGAAGCGCTAAAGTCCAGCATTTACACTGCTGCCTTGACTAGTGCGGTTGATTGACGTTTGTCCTGGGAGCACTGTACAAATGTGGCGGCGCTATTGACGCATGCTCAGGGTCTGTATGCGATATCTAGTGTATAGGGGAGAGCGGGGCACAAAGTAACACTTTTTGGTTTTGGTCAAATAATGAACATAGTAATAGGGTTAGACAAACCATATTTTTTTACCAACACACACAAGCCTCTCCTACAAATGAGCACTGGAATTATGATCGCCGGACCTATGGTTTCTGTGCAGTATTGGCAAAAGCGCCAGGAGTATAAATGTTACTATTTACCCCACCTGCGGGGAAAGTTGTAACAGACAGAGGGTTAGTTGTAACACATGCTTATAAAGGCAGATTTCACACAATTAATTTAAAATTTGTTTACTTTAAATAGTAGCTATACTTCCTCAGTAATTGGCTCATTTCTTTTTTATTCTACATAGCACAGTATGTTTATTTATTTTTTGTTTATTGGACAAACAATTTTGAATTTATTTGGATTATTATCCATTATTATACAATGCATTTATTTGCATTTTTAGCAATAAAATAATTTTTTTCTATCAAAAAAATATTTTCTATTAAAAAACATTTTTATTTAAAAAGTTCTCAACATTACACTCAAAATTAAAAAAAAATATTGTGTTAGTTTAATTGGTGTCCAACAGTGTGTGGCTTAATTGTAACACCCTGTTACAACTAACCCCGCTGTGTACTCAGAACTGGCTAGCAGTCACTGTGTGTTTTATACATCTTTCAATCTTTTAGCCTAGAAGACGGTGATCACAGCAATATAAAATTTTACGTTCATACTTTCAACGATTTTTTTAAATAAAAAAATATCGACTATAATAAAAAATACTTTTATGCTGCAAAAATGGTTTCTCCTATGTATCTCATCCAAATTTCGCCGAAAATTTTCAATAATTGGCAGGAAGACGTCTGCCGACACTGTGGTGAAAACCTCGAAAGCATGCCATGATATTAACCCTGAGCAAATACCTTAAACCTCCGTGTTACATTTAACCCTGCGTTACTTTGTGCCCCGCGCTCCCCTATATCTATGACCTAGAGTAAGCAAAAACGTAAAACGTGTGAACACACATTCAAAGCGGGCGCCTTCAGTGTTCATCGTGCTCAAGAATGAGCAACATGTATCCGCTTCATTCAGGAGGGTTTGAAAAACAGACTCAACTCTGGGAGTCGATTCCTGTCCTGGAGTCGATTCCGGTACTAAGTTCATTGAGGGTCGAGGAACCGACTCTTTTGGAGTCGACTCTCCCCATTCCTAGCACTAATATTACTACAACGGCTCGGTGAGGATCATCCAATAGGAATGTAGATTGGGAATTTAATGATAAACATGTAACGTATAAAAATAAACTACACGGTTTAAATCACTCACTAGCAATGTAGTTACTTGACTAACGTTACAGAAGCTGGACTTGGTTTGGATTTCTGTCAGCTCTTTCCTGTGTCGTCTAAGGTAACTTCACCATTAACGTTATGGTTTTATCATGCAGTCTTAATTAAAAGTTCTAGTAAGTTTTGGTGCAAAGAAATAACCAGCATCGTTTTTTTTTTACCACAGTCTGCATTACATGTTGGCTGAACTTATTCAATTTAAATCGTGAGAAAAGTATGTTTCACAAACACGTGTGTAAGTTACCTGACGCATTGTTCTGTAACATTAGGTGGTGTAAAGTCCGAATAGCGAACGAGTCCTTTCCGTTACTTTCATATAACTTAGCTTTGAATCGATACCTTTTTGCAAATGTCTGAAGACTGCTGGTCTAGAATCGTGTTGTATTTTGACCAATGAAGATTCGTTTGATTCAAAGGAACGATTCAGTAGGAGTATTAATAGCTACAACTATATTCTATGTGTTTGTTCGACCTGAAAATAGCTTTAGGTAACACAGGTAACATTATCTTTAGTCAGTCTAGCGACGTTAACGTAACTGAGAATGTGGCTGAAGTGAAGGTCCTGCAATGATATTGTGATGGCAGGAATGTGACATTTTAGATAAATACGGAGCTACTATAAAACCACGTGGAATATGTCTGATAGGACACAGTGTAATTGGAGCTCTTTAGGGCAAGAACACAGGCTCAACCAGGAGCCATATTTCACAGTCCACAGAGACCAGTTACACTGCAAAAAAATGCTCTTCTTACTTAGATTTTTTGTCTTGTTTCTAGTCCAAATATATAAAAATTCTTAAATCAAGATGAATTTTCTAGACAAGCAAAACATGTTGTCTTGTTTTAAGAAATAATATGCCAAATTAAAGTAAGATTTCCTTAAAACAAGCAAAATAATCTGTTAATGTAAATAATCTTATATGAAAAGGAAAAACAAGATTATTTTGCTTACCCCATTGGCAGATTATTTTGCTTGTTTTAGGGAAAACTGACTTAATATTAGCATATTATTTCTGAAAACAAAACATGTTTTGCTTGCCTAGAAAATGTTTCTTGATATAAGAATTGTTAGATATTTGGACTAAAAACAAGACAAAAAATCTAATTAAGAAAAGCATTTTTTGTAGTGTAGAGGTGGATTAACTTTGTAAATTGTTTACATTTGTTGGCAGTGTTTGTCCTCCACCCCATATAATGACGATGTCAATGGCCAGATTCAGTTGCTCTCTTTCTAAGAAACTGTAGTTGCTGCACACCAGGTTTTTCTTGTTATATGCAGCAAAATATTTACTGTGTTTGAATTGCTGCACATGCTTTTTCTTTTTTTAAATAGTACAGTCATTTATTCATGAGCACACATATGACTTAAATATGACTTAAATCACTCCTACACTTTTGATAAAGGCATTTCCATGTTTTATTTAACAATCTTTCCAGTGGTTAAGGATTTTTAAATAGTTTTGTATTGTAGGTCTTAGGCATTTTACCGTATTTACCATATCATGGTATTGAGGTTACTGTAGGGCTGGGTGATTTGGCCTAAAATAAAAATCTCGATTAATTGAACGTTTTAACTGAATTACAATTAATGAACAATTATTTTATTTATTTATTTTATGTTTTTGCCCTCATAGTTCACTAGCAAGTTTTGTACAGTAAATATGCTCGCATATTACAAGTGAGAGATCTTTGAATGTAGGGTGGATTACTTGATTATACAATAATTGAAGGAAACACACACTATCTACTATCTATGATTATTTATTCATCAATGTTAACAACTGAAATTAAAACACACATAGCCTAAAATGCTGCTCTCCGCACCGCCCACTCTTCTCACCGATACCAAACTGACTAATCACAAAGCTTG
>LR812525.1:42328461-42515961 GCA_903798195.1 Danio kyathit
CTGGTTTGAGCCCCAGCTTGGTCAGTTGGCATTTCTTGTTGGCATGTGGAGTTTGCATGTTCTCCATGTGTTCACGTGTGTTTCCTCCAGGTGCTCCGGTTTCCCCCAGAGTCCAAAGACATGCTCTATAGGTGAATTGGGTAAGCTAAATTGGCCATAAAGAGTGTGTGGGTGTTTCCCAGTGCTGGGTTGCAGCTGGAAGGGCATTCGCTGCTTAAAACGTGGTGGATAAGTTGGCGGTTCATTCCACCAGATTAATAAAGGGATCAAGCCGAAAAGAAAATAAATGGAATAAACTACAGTGGCCAAGAGAGCTTAATGTGCTGCAATTTAAGAAAACACATGCACACGTGCTGCAAATAATCACAACGCAAAAACTTTTTTAAAAACGCGCTGCAATTTCACACAACGCAAGCAATTAATAAAACATGCTGCATTTTCTCACAACGCAAGAATTTTATGAAAACGCACTGCATTTTCTCACAACACAACGGAAATGTTTCAAGGAGACCCTAAAACATGACGAACCTGACTATTTGGGTTATGATTATTTAAGCTAATAAATACTAAAGACAAGGGAATTGGGATGTTAAAATAAACAAACAAAATCTCATCTTTCAAAGATCACCTACAACTTCACTGAGCAACCCAGGTAGCAGAGAATTCTGGCCCAGATTTGGCATAAATCTGGCACTGCAGGCCTTTATTCGGCACTGGCATACAGCATGTGGGCCAAACATGACCCTGGTTTAGCAGAGGTGGCACCGTCTTTAAAGCGCCACACAATACTTGGGCCAGATGTAAAATGTAGTATTTGGCCCAGATGTTAATAATTGATATGTGGGCCATGTACGTTTGGCCTGTCTTGATCCCCATTTAAAATACATTTTTATTATTTTAAAATAAAGAAAAAAAATCTACCAATCAGGTTGCTTTGAGGAAAAAGCATGCCCATAGCACATCTACAGCACAGTGATTCATGAGTTTATCAATTTCATTGCAGTTGTGACACACCAACATATCTGGCCCAGTTCAGGCCCAGTTATGGGTTATTAACTTGGCTGAGACTTGGCCCAGATATGGTCTATGTTTGGCCCTTGTCTGGAAGCCAGACTTGGTCCAGTAATGTACCGTAATTCACTGCGGCATGTGGGCCAAGCAAAAGCTAATTGTGTGGGCCAGAGCTGGGCCAGAGATATTTTGCTATGTGGCACAGCTACGTCTGTTACGTTTTTGTGTCTCCTTGAAACATTTGCGTTGTATTCCAGTCTTTTTGTGTTGTGGGAAAATGCAGCGCATTTTTTTTAAATGTGTATGCATTGTAAGGATTTGCAGCATGTGTGCTGTCAAACGGATGAAGATCTTTTCTTAATTTGCTGGTGTTTTTTGTAAATTGCAGCACGTTAAGCTCTCTTGACCACCGTACAAAACTGATTTTTTGTTTGTAATTTTAACAATGTCAATACTGCCTATTTTTTTTTTTAAGTATGAGATTTTTAAAAGCTATTTATTTATTTAGTTTTAGCCTTTTAACTTCAAGGCTGTGTTTTACAAAAATATTGATTTAATAATTAGTTATTGATAAAATTATTACAGCAAAAATATGAATAAAATAAGCTCATAAGGTAGGCGACGCGGTGGCGCAGTAGATAGTGCTGTCGCCTCACTGCAAGAAGATTGCTGGTTCGAGCCTCGACTGGGTCAGTTGGTGTTTCTGTGTGGAGTTTGCATGTTCTCCTCGCGTTCGCGTGGGTTTCCTCCAGGTGCTTCGGTTTCCCCCACAGTCCAAAGACATGTGGTACAGGTGAATTGGGTAGGCTAAATTGTCCGCAATGTATGAGTGTGAATGAGTGTGTATGGATGTTTCCCAGAGAAGGGTTGCAGCTGGAAGGGCATCCGCTGTGTAAAAACATATGCTGGATAAGATGGCGGTTCATTCCCCTGTGGCGACCCCAGAGTAATAAAGGGACTAATCCAAAAAGAAAATGAATGAGTGAATAAGCTCATAAGTCGGCGCCAGTGGTGTAGTGGTTAGTGCGTCAACACATGCACTCCGGTGCTCACAGCAATCCGTGTTCGATTCCGCCTTGTGGTCCTTTGCCGATCCTTCCCCTCTCTCTGCTTTCCTGTCAATACTCTCTACTGTCCTATCGAATAAAGGTGAAAACCCTGAAAAAATTATTATAAAAAATAAAAAATAAGCTCATAAACCCCACCCTCTTAATGTAAACAAATGACATGCGAAACATAAAAGGAAGAAAAAAAAACTATTTAAATAATTTTTTTGTATTTAAACAAGGCAACAGGCAGTTGTCGTGTAGGTTCACATTTTCATTTCCTATGAAGTTAATTTCCTTTTTTAAATGAATTATTATTATTTTATAGCTCTTTTAGTTATAATCTTGTATTGTTTTTAGCTTGTATTCATGTAATGCTAAAAAATGGGGGTGTGGCATTATGAATGTGTGCTTGCGGTTGGGTGAGTCTGCAGGAATTTGGGCGGATGCTTCTCACCATCAATACAGCACAAGATGACAACAGCCATATCTATGACATTTTGGCTTATATGACCACAATAGAGCAGAAAAGATCTGCTGCTACTTTATAAAAGAGCAGCTTGCTATATTTTATAAAGTTTTACTTTATATCAATTTGCAAATGAGGATTTTCCTGAATATCCTCAAACCGTGGTTTAGTTAGTCAGATTTGGCGTCAGCACTTCTGGGGACAAATCAGCTTCCAAAGTGTTGCTAAGCCTGGACAAACACACAAACAGGCAGTAGTGGATGAGCATTCTCACACGCACACACTAACACATGCATGCGGTGCTGGATGAATCACATTCCTACTGTAGCTCTCTTCTTACACACACTGTTGAATGAGTAGCATTTACATACAAACACAACACAGCAAAACAGAGAATAAACACAAACCACA
Organism: Danio kyathit; assembly: GCA_903798195.1. Taxonomy (NCBI): domain Eukaryota; kingdom Metazoa; phylum Chordata; class Actinopteri; order Cypriniformes; family Danionidae; genus Danio; species Danio kyathit. The sequence continues at coordinate 42,331,399 of LR812525.1, forward strand.
AATAAAGTAAATGCACCACCCTGGACAGCACTCAGTCTTTTTCAGCCTTTTTTAAATATATATTGCTATGTTCAAGCCTCCAGTTCACCCCGACTGATAAATGACCCTGGTCACTACAACTTGAGTAGGCTCTCTTTCTTTCTCTCTTTCTCTTTCACACACAAACACACTCTCTCTCTCTCTCTCTCTCTCTCTCTCTCTCTCTCTCTCTCACTCTTTATTGCCATCCCTTGATGTTAAACAGGACGTCTCCATGGATACAGGAATAAACAGATGATAACAAGCCCTCAGCCTTTTAAAGCCCATTTCAGAAGGGAGCAACAGAAGAGACAGAGAAAAAGAGAGAGAGAAAAAGAGCAGGACGGGACACAAGTTGGACAGACCTGGGAGTGTGTGTGTGCATGTGTGTGGATTGCCAGCAGCTGGAAGCCAGAAACACAGGTAAGAGTGATTTCACTGACATTAATATGATAGAATGATCATCATACAGTATGCAACATGCATCCATGAACTCATCTTATATATGTAGGCATGCACACATAACATTATATAGATCCATAATACTGTAATATACCATGCACTGCATATAATGAATGTCATATATGCACTTGTCTTATTTGTTATGTATTGCATGCACACATAACATTACATAGAGCAATAGTATAGCATGCAGTCAGTCTGCATATTATACATGCATTCATATTATTTGTCATATGCAAGCACACATAACATCATATAGTCCCATAATATGCCATGCACTCTGCTTATGAACATGCACACATGCACTCATCTTAATTTTCATATGCAACAGACATACAGTACTCTAACTTTATATATTCTGAAAATATGCCATGCATTGCATCACAGCAGCTGTGGTTTACATATAAAAATGGGCATCGGTGCACAGCAGAGTGCAAATTATACATAACAAACATAACATGGTATTATTTCAAGGCAAGATGATATGTTCTTGATTCTGCCCCTCTGTTCTACAGTAGACTGTTCCATAATTTCACACCACATACAGACATACACAAAAAGTTGTCCTTGTTTTCAACCTCCTAAAATTTTGTTTGTCTCTCAGATTATATCCCCCTTGTCTTTCTTCAAAATACTTTTGTATGCATTTCGGAAGTAATTTAATCCTTGCTTTAAACATAAAATGTGCTGTTTTAAATTTAACCAAATCATTGAATTTAAGCATCTTCAACTTAAAAAAATAAAAGATTTGGATGCTCCAAATACCCCATATTTTCTATCAGTCTAACTACTTTTTTCTGCATTGTGCATATGGATCGTAAGTTAGATTTATATGTATTCCCACAAATTTCAACACAATAACTTATATATGGCAACACAAGTGTGTTATATAATACAAACATTGATTTATTTTCCAGGATACATCTTGCTTTGTACACTATTGCTACATTTTATTTTATTAAATTTTTTTACAAATTTTGATATCACATTATTTATTTGCAGTTTCCAACTAATTTTATGATCCAATACAACATCAAGACAGTTAATTGCATCTACTCTTTCTATAACTTCACTATCAAATGTTTTATCTATATAATGACTACTTTTTAATTTCCCAAATAACATAACCTTTGTTTTACTTATATTTAATGACAATTTCAATTACGTCAAACCCCAATTTCAATTTATTAATTTCTGTTTTAATCAACTCCATAAGTGAAGTTTATTTATAAACTAATTCTGAGAGGATCACGTGCTTATGATTGCTTGCGGCTGGATCCGCAATATTCAATTTATGATTCACCAATCCGTTCCCTAAGTTCCATATTACAGCCATTTTCATTTTGAAGAATTCCCCCTTCCACCCCTACTCCTCCTCCTTTCCCAGATGGGTGGCACGGTGGCCCAGTGGTTAGCACTGTTGCCTCACTGCAAGAATGTCACTGGTTCTAGTCCTTACCAAGCCGGTCAACGTTTCTGTGCGGAGTTTACACGTTCTCCCTGTGCTCACGTGGGTTTGCCCCGTGTTCCCCGGTTTCCTCCCACCTTCCAAAATCATGCAACTTTAGTTAATTGACTAATCCAAATCGACACCATCTCTTAAGACCAATCACTATCTGTTCATTAGCTACTACAGCAGGGGAGTTCTCGAGATCTACCTGAGCTCAAACTCCCCTCTCGCCTTGCAAACGGGAGGGAGCCCTGGGCTTGAGGATCTTATGAACTCAGGGCTCTCTCCCGGCACAGCATGCCAAACAAGCTTTATAATCAATCATCAGCTAAGTGTGAACTCGTGAAGTTTTGATAAATTATCCCCAGAACAAAAGATACTTGTATCATCCGCGTATAAAATAAACTTAAACAACCCTGATATCTTACACATATCATTAATGTAAATTATAAACAATATTGGACTTAAAACTGATCCTTGTGGTATGCCACAATTTACATTTAGATACAAAGATTTATGCTTGCCAATTTCCAACTGTCCAACTGTTTTAAATAAATCATAATATATTAGTAAATAAATTATACATAACAAACATAACAAGGTATTATTTCAAGGCAAGATGATATGTTCTTGAATCTGCCCCTCAACAAACATACAAATTTGATGATTGAAGCCCTTCTATTCCCTCATGCATGAGATACTTATGTTGAATAGAGTATTGAGCACTACTATTTAAAACAGTTGCTATTTGTTTTCCTCATAAATATATGAAACACATGCTAAAGTGAACCTTAAAAAGGTCGTTTAAAATATGCTGTTTTCAATTAACAGTAGTAAGATGTTCTGACTGCAACATCTGCAGTGACTAAATGTCGTCAAGTGCCAGAAGATGAAATCATGTTCACTTTGGATAATTGCAACTGCCACTGACTAAAATGATTTAGATTGCAATTATATGCAGTCTCTCTATATATACAGTATTGCATGATGTTTTCCCAGTGGCAAATTGGCACGCAAGGATGCTATTCATGATCTAAAAGTTGAACAAAACATTGTTGACATCATCAAGTTAATTATAGGATTGCTGTCTGTCTGATCAGAAAGTAAACACTCATTAAATTGTCTATCATGCATATCAGTGTTTTATGGGTCGTGAAGCGGATTATCGCATACTTAATCTATTATACTTGAGTATGGAATAGGGAATAAGTGTGAAGAAACATGTTGTGTGAGGAATACAGGTCTCCTGCGGGCAAGACCACAGAGAAAGACAAGCTATAAAACTCTAGGGCTGAAGATTATGGAGATTATGATCTGCTCATAAAGACTTCAGGACATGCCTTTGTTATTTAGATGCATCTACTGTGTGTTTGTGTGCTTTGTATGGATGGGTGGGTAAGTGTGTCTCTGTTTCCTATTTTAATACAATGGTTTCCATGGACACTTCCACTAAGTCTTGTCCTGAGTGAGAGGATCTCCTGGGAGCTGGGCAGTGTGTGTTTATGTGGACGGCTGATTGTGTGTGTGTGTGTTAAATGGGTGAGGTTCAAACTCACAATGATGTCTTTATTCGACCGCCTGTGTGGGAATAACCTCAGCAGCAGCTCACACATGATCCCTCATGCTCTATATTTTGGGAAATATATACAGTGGCACACACATGAAACATGTTAAGCATGACAACGCATAACATGAGATCACAGTGATTCAATAACTGAAATTGTTTGACCATCAAGTGGTAATTACAACTGCATTAATTATAATTAGCAAGTCGTAAATCATTTAAAAAGAGACACACACACAAAGTTTTTTAAAACATTTGGGGTCAGTATAAGGTTGTGAATGTGCATGCTCATAAAAATAATGTTTTTTATTGGCATTGATTATTTTATTAACTTTTCAAATCCATGGAAACTGTCAATTCCACAAAATAAGCTTTTTATAGTGGAAACAGGTTCTTTAGATTATGAAAAGGTTATTCACGATGTGGAAAAACGAGTTCTTTGAAGAACTTTTAACTAAAAGGGTCTTCGGAGAATAAAAAAAAAAGGTTATTTGTTTTTCCAGGTACCTATATTTTTAAGTGTGTAACAGAAATGTAATATACATAACAACCTATTTCAAATCAATTCTGTTCTTTTAATCTATATTTTCTTTAAAAATAATAATTAATTCATTAATAGTTTTTTTTTATTATTATTTATCAATTATATTATAAAAAAAGTTTTCTTAAAAAAAACATGAAAAAAATGACCCCGAACTTTTGACCAGTAGTGTGTATATTTATTTTCTTTATTTTTTTAAGAAAACTATGCTGTTCATCAAGGCAGCATTTATTAAATTGTTAAATATTTATTTATTAAATATTTATTTATTACTTATTTTATGTAGTTTCAAATGAAATGATTACTCCAGTCATTATTGCTTTTATTACTATTACCATTATTAATAATAATAATAATAATAATAATAATAATAATAATAATAATAATAATTAATATTAGAGTGATTTCTGAAGGATCATGTGACTCTGAATACTGGAGTAATGAAGCTGAAAATTTTTCATTAAAATCACTGGAATAAAAGATTAAATTAAATGATAAACTACTTTTAAACTGTTATTTTATAGTGCATTAATATTTCATAATTTTACAAATGTGTACTGTATTTTTGATTAAATAAATGCAGCCTTGGTGAGCAGAAGAAGCTTATTTTAGCACATTTAAAAATCATACTGACCCCAAACTTTTGACCGGTACATGTATATGACAATAACTATATATATAGTTCTAAGGTGATAACTGAAGCAATGGTGCTGAGAATTGGGCTTTGCCATTAGATGTACATTGCATTTTTAGAAATATTATTATCAAAAATTCTATTTCATTCTAAATTATCATATTTTTGATCAGATAAGCCTAGGTGTGCATAGGATACTACTTAACGCAACACATCAGTCATTGTGAGTGAGTCGAGAGGAAACTACAGATGGCTGAAGGAGTTGGAGTTGAAGACAGGGCAAGCCCACCCACTGCTGCTGTATACTCATCGCCTCTCTATGAGGCCATCGGCTGCCAAACTTCTGACATCCATCTGAAACATTCCACAATAACTCCCAGACACATCAGACCATCCACACACCTACTCTCGCCTCCATTAACAATGGCTGGACTGTGCAGACACACTGAGAAAGCCCAGAATCGGCCTCACTTCTGAAATTCCATGTTATCCAAACAGATCCACAGAACTACTGAGCTTTGAACAGATGCAGCTGCAAATACAGAGGCCAAGCATTGGTGTATATTACATCACTAGGTTCAACGGTCTTATTTAGATTTGTTATTTTACTTTTGCCTGTACAGTGACTTGCATATATATCAAAGAGATAGCTCATCCAAAAATGTAAATGTACTTACTTTCAAGTACTTACAAACCTGTATGACTTGCTTTTTTGTTGAACATATAAGATATCTTGAAGAATGTTGTTAACCAAACAGCTGAGACTAGCTATTGATTTAAAATGTCACAAGTCAATGGCTATACCAAAATTCTTCTCAGCAGACGAAACTCAAACTCATTGAAATAGCGAAATTAAAAACAATTCTGTATGTTGCTACTGTGCTTTTCTCTGTACAGTAGACTATATAAATAGGAAGGCATCACTGAAAGTTGCCTGTGCCCACTACAGACTTAACAGTTGTTGGGCCACAGCAAAAGCTGTCTACACCGGATGCCACAAAGTGACAGATGTGAATCCATTTGTCTTTCGTGTCAGGAGTAGTGAAAGAGGCAGATATAAAAAAAGGCATCAGGTGAAGCTATCTTTCCACTATCCCGACAAGTGAGAGATGGAAAGTCATTCTTTTCTCATTTCTAGAGCTGCATGGAGCTTTGATTATATGATTAAGCAGAAATTTTGATTCCAGTTTGAGCTTTAAATAAAATCAATATTTGAAATTCTGTGGCATTAGTCAAATGCGAATGAAGAGATCATTCAGAATGTGTTGCTTTCTATACAGTGACCTATGAGCACAGGGATAGATAATTATTCTGTTATTCTAACACTTTAATATAGAATGAAACTTATGATTATAAAAAATAATTACTGTAAAACATTACTTATCTTATTTTAACCACCAAAAACTAGAATATTTAAATAAACTAGAAACTTTAGTTTTTTTGTAAAATTAAAGCTAATAGGGTTGTTTCTCAAATAAAGTTTATTTGGTGGTTCCATGAAGTACCTTGAACATCAATGGAAACTGTTCATCCTCAAAAAGTTAAATAATTAATAAAATGTTCCTAACACTAAGAACAATAAGGTTATCTTTAAAATATGTTCACTAAAAGGTTCTTTCTGGAGCTCAGAATGGTTCCCCAATGACAGTGCTGCAAAAGCAGACCTCCGATATTTTATTTTTAAAGAGCCCTTATTATGCATTAAAAAGGGTCATATTTTTGTTTTGGTCTCCAACAACAGTCTGATATGCATGCAAGGTCAAAAAACACTTCCGCTGTCTTATAATATGCATTTATTTTTACCTAATTATCCCAAGACTCCATATGATTCGTTAATTTGTTCCCAAACCCCAATAGCGTGATGCTAATCTGAGCTGAATGGTCCAAGGACTCAGTCTGTTGTGATTGGTCGACTGCATTCAGCGAGTGACCCACCACGCCCACCACGGCTTATAAACAATTTTGAAGTAGTCAGAGTGCAGAGTGTATGTGTGAGCATACCTGCCAACACTCCTGTTTTTCCAGGGAGTCTCCTGAAATTCAGACCCATCTCCCGCCACCCTCCTATTTTGTTATTTCTCCCAGAAAACTCCCGTACCCCCTTTGGTGTTGGAGATTTATTGTTGCTTTGCACCCTATAGACTCACTGATTATAAAAGCTTAATTTGTTTCATGCTTCATCAGGTGTAGACACTATGTTAGCATTTAGAAGCTTGTTGTTTTCTGTAATCCCACATGAAAAAAACCCAGAAACATACTATGAATGAATGCAGGAAGGAAAGAGACTGTTTGAAAATGTGTAGGAAATTCTAGCATCACTGTGTTTTGTGTGGAGTAGAACTCTTTAGTGAATAATTAGCAGTCTGCTGAGTGCTGATAATCACCTCATTAACTCAATCCTTATGGCCTCTGAATTCTACGCCATTCTCTGTCATTCCATACACACACATGCACAAGTAATGTGTTACTTTTGGCTTGTTATTTAATTGGTATTTTTATTCATTCAACTCATTCAGACTGCAATGGAAAAAGAGGGTGACCTGCTGAAAATGCTTGCCAAAACATTCTAACAAAGAAGACCATTAGTGAAATATCTCAAAGTCAAAATCACAGGACAATCTAGATAATGCAAACAACTTAATTGGTCAGAATCATTAAATCAGAACTTAAGTCTTCTGTTGAGGTCTGAAACTCATCAGTACAACTGGAGCAGTGTGTATGCTATTTGCAGACTGTATAGTACACATCTGAGATTCCTATGAAAAGATAATACTATAATCAACCCCCTCCCCCCTTCCCTTTTTAATGAGTACCCCAGTAATTCCCTTCTCTTTCATCTTTTTAAGTTAAGACTTCAGAAATGTCTATTTATCATGCCAATTGCAGATGACTTACTGTATATGGTCAGCTAACACACCTCTTTTTTTTCTAGAGAAAGGGTTCCATTAGGTCATGGTCTTACTATTCGTTTTGCAGAATACCCAACATGGCAGAAAGCACAGACATGGACCAGCTTCTCAACTCCTTCAAGAAATTCGCTGTTCATGGTGACACCAAAGCCACTGGCAAGGAGCTGAATGGGAAAAACTGGGCTAAACTGTGTAAAGATTGCAAAGTCATCGATGGCAAGAACGTCACCAGCACTGATGTAGATATCGTCTTCACAAAAGTCAAGTGAGTTTTGCATTTTATTTCTGGAGACATTTTTTTCCAAATATGTATTATTGTGCTAATCATATACCCAGCTGGCACACAACGTCATAAGACATTCATATTAGGTTAGATTTACATTGTGACGTCAGGTGACCAAAAGCCAACGTCAAGCCAACATCTTAAACATCAAATACTGGCATTTATTCGTCAGGTATGGCAACCAAAATCCAACATCTAATAGATGTCATAGTGATAACGTCCATACAACGTCAAGCTGTAACATCATTAGATGTTGATATTTGGTTGATTTTAGATTGGACATTGGACATTGACTATGGTCTGACATTGGGTTCTCATTAGGCCTGTCACAATAATCAATATATCGACTTATCGCACAACTTATGGACATGACCTCAATCATTTTTGGTGAAGCAATATATATCGCCCATACATATAAAACAATTCTCGCAACATTTTAGTTGATCTCTGCAACATCTCTATGTCTATTGGAGGTCTTAGTGTCATTATGGTTTAAAAAAACACTATGGTATTTACTATAAATTACAATATATTTTCATGTGGGTGTCTGACAACTGAAAATAGATCTGGTAGCAGATATTGCAGCCTCTGTTACTTTTTTGTTAACATTTATTATTATTTATTTGTTGAGGATATATGTTTTCACATTGCCTAATTCCATTGCCTATTTATTAAGTTGTTAAAATGACTATAATTAAATGAAATATTCTTAAGAATAAAATATTGTGTGTTCATTGGAAGAGTGTACTTGCATTGTGATGATATTATAATATTCTGGCATTATATAATGAGTGGCATAAAAATGACAATAATATCGTTTATCGCAATGTATTTTGGTGCAATATATTGTACAACAAAAAATAGATATCGTGACAGGCCTAGTTCTGATATCAACACAGTTTTCATTTCCAAACAAAGTGCAACATCCCCATGACGTTGGAGTACAACGTCAATCCGACAGCATGTTGACGTCCTGTGCCTCCTGGGTAAACTCATACCTGTAAAATGTAGATATGATTTTCTAAATTACTATATAATAAATGTAAAAAAAAAAAAAAAAAAAATATATATATATATATATATATATATATATATATATATATATATATATATATATATATATATATATATATATATATATATATATATATATAACTGCAATATGAAATGTAAAGATATTGAAAGATATTGAAAATCCCCATTTACCTTATGATTCAGAGCAAAGACATCTCGGGTCATAACATATGAGGAGTTCCAGAAAGCTCTAGAAGAATTGGCCCCAAAGAGGTTCAAAGGTCAAAGCAAAGAAGAAGCACTGGAGTCGATATATAAGCTAATTGAGGGCAAAGAACCCACCAACATTGGTGTAACGGTAAGGGTCCACTTTTAGAACTTTTTTTTAAAAGTGTAAATGACATTGAGAAATGAGTGGAAGCAAATCAGCATGCTAGAATGATTTATGGCAGATTATGGTATCATGCTGAATATTCAGTTTTAAAATAATATTTTAACAATCATTTAAATTGAAAGTTTTTAATTAATATTACACTGAAACATGTTTTGCTTTTCTCAAAATAAAATGAATGCAGTTTTTAAACTTCTGAAATGTTGGTTTGCCATTTAATCCCATATCACTGCACATTGGTATAATATTATCCCACTAGATTACCACATAGTTTATTCACTATAAGTCACTATATTTGTACATAAATATGAAAGGGTATTTCACAAATATCTAAAATGCAAGACAAACTGAGCAATATCATGCCTTGAGAATGTTCTTCATCACAACACGTCTCCTGTATCTCACAGATAATTCAACTCATTTGTAGTTACAGAGCATTAAATGAACTCAATTGGGTGTGTCAAATTAGTGATATATCTACGAAAAACTGTGTTAGTACTGGTAGGTCTCCAAGAAAAACATTGAGAAACACTAATAAGGTACTGCTACCGATTCATAAGTGGGTTCGACACTAGAGGGCAGTGACAAATCAAACAACAATAAATCAAACCTGGCAACTACTTAAAAGTTGAAAAGGAGTTGCAGGAATACGGGATATGGCACTCACAGTTCAGAGAGGGATCAGCTAGAGCAGGCTGAACTGAAGGAGTGAGAACAGTTACATTTGTGTTATACTTTCCAATTAGGAAATAATAAAAGAGTTTATTTGCACAAACTACATAATAGGGTCGGGGGGGTCGGTCAAAAATCTTGTTTTTTTGCAATTTTGCTCTTCAATACTTCATGTAAAATATAATATTTCTGAAAACATTTTTAAAAACTTGATTTAATTTATTAAATTCCATAACTATTCAATTATACTCTTCCTCTTTAATTCAGCCCTTGGTATAGATAATGAATCATAGTCTGGTAATGACTACAAATATGATCTATCCAGGTCAGTTTATATGGATTCCATATTTGGGTAATCTATTCTTACTACTTTTGGATTACTTTTCATGTTTATTTTAACATATATTGGTCCCTAATTTCAGGAACATGGATAAAATGTAAAAAATGAATGAATTTACATGACATTTGCACAGTCATTGTGAACACTGAAAAATCACACTAAAGATTTAGAAGGGGAATTTGAAACTAATAGAGACAGGTGTAATAAAAAAAATACTGGATTATTTCAACTCAAAACCATGCAAACCCAACCATTATGTTAAAGTTGGGTTCACAATATATTTGTGCCCATATTTGTGAAAAGAGAAATTTAAAATAATTAATGAAAGAAATACAATTAACTAATCTGAAATGTGATAAAACCTAATGTGTTTGAATTGATTTTGTAATCTAGATTACATGTAATCAGTTACTTCTCAGTGGTGTATACTGTATATATTTCTCCAACTTTGATCTGATCAGAATTCTATATATTTATTGCTGTTTCTTTGTTCAATCATCGTAGAAAGTGGCAAAAACTGCCGCTGTGGACAGACTAACCGACACATCAAAATATACAGGCTCACACAAGGAGCGCTTTGATGAGACCGGGAAAGGCAAAGGTAAAGGTGGCCGAGAGGAAATCGTGGAGCACACGGGTTATGTAGGAGCATACAAGAACGCCGGGACGTACGACGAGAAGACGAAGGCCAAGTAAAGTCTCCATGTCTGAGCTCCATCTTGATCAGCACTTAGGTCTGGACCAAAGCCAAATTGAACTGTGACCTGTAACATCACACAGCCACTATGCAGTGTAAAACAAGAAGTGTTGTAAATGTTTGTCTTCAAGGATAAAGAACATAGTATTACACTCGGTTTTCTTTAGAAAATTGACAGAAGAATAAGAGGAACCGGTTAGAACTGGTTTGACTCCTTTCATGCAGTGACCAGCCCCTGCTGTAAGTAAAAATTCAGGTGAAAAATCTCAAAAAGCAAGCATAAAGATGCTCTGTTGGTGGGAAAACAGATAACAGGTGTATTTGTTATGTATGTTTTTGTTCAAAAGCTACAAGAAATGTGCACATGAACATCATAATGCGAGGACAGGAAGCTCATTAAGAGATTTGCATTTTTACAGCCTGTGTAATGAGTGCTGTTACTGAATTGCTGTCACTAACAATATTCGCTGCCAAATGACATTCTTCAATGTATATTTCCTAAATGGTGAACCAGCTTTATTGTGTATCATCTGTTGTTTGCAAAAAAAGTTTTTTCAAAAATGCAATGTTTTAGTTATAGCTTACTGTGTTACTGAAACTGGAAACTGCCTTTGTATAAAAACCATTGCTAATCAGATTTTGGTGTGTTATATTTTTGACCTTTTTTTTTTTGTATTTTGGTCTATTTTATATAACAAATAAAATTCATAAACACTTTTTTTGCTGTAAAGAAATATTCTAGCAAGTTGCAATGCACAAAATGGACACAGACAACACACAAAACATTGTGCCAGGGAAATTCCTGCATCATAACTACTATAATTATTTTAAAAAGATTATAATTTCACGTTCTACTGCATGTTTTAGCATATGCATCATGTTAATATCCTGTGGGTCTCTGAATTGGGGACGCCTGTATTGTTAATAACATACAGGTTATGCCATGTTTTTTAAATACTGTATTTTTTAAATATTATTATTTAAATGGGTCTCTGGGTTGGCATCTCTCCATTTGTATTAGAGATCTGGATGTTGTTATTGCAAATACCATGGTTTTAATTCATTAATGATGTATTCTTAAAAAATAATGAAGATTGAATCCTTGGGTTTGTAAAGGTTTCATCATACATGCCATTAAATGAAGTTCTCAGTGTGCTTCCTCTCATACACCTCAAAACTATAGCACTGTCTGTAACCATGGAAGCCTCGAAAAATACATTTACTACCGTTATTATTGCAGGAAACTTGTGGTAACGATAAAATAAAACCAAAACCCTACAAGAAGGTCAAAAGAGCGACCTTCTGCTGCGTTGTTTACAATTATAATCAGCATTACGCACAGCGCGTGTCCATTTGTCCATTCGCGATCTCCCCCGGGGGACAGACAGGACAGGACGCAGCCGCCGGTCCCCTTGTTGCCCTGTCAACCGCTGCACCACACACAAACACAGCGGCCCGACCCGGCCCGGCACCTGCTCCCGCTGCCTCCCCTGCCCTCTGTGTGTTTATAACCAAACACACTCGTTCATGGCAACGTTTGTTTGGTTCATCTCCTTGGAAGCGTTTAATCAAAAACATCTCGCTCCATTCCAGCTCGAGCCTTTGTTGCTGCTGTCACGCGGTGATGAATGGCATCGCACAGCAGCGTCGCAATCGCCTTTAGTCAACTTCTGTGCTGTAATCAACCGGCTGATTAATTGCCTGTTAACATGAATTGCAGAGCCCGACAGGCTTGACTGGCGCTGTTGATATAATGTGCCGCACATGCGGGCGAATGCCTGTCTGCTTTACGCTTTCAAAGAGCCCTGTCCCAGCAGCGCGCGCGGCGTAAGCGCCTCTAGGGGGAGAAACTATTATAGTGAAATATTATATGCGAAATGATTGCGCTCATAACAGAGCTGCATTATATGTGGTCATAATAACTTCAAGTGTTTATGCGAGACACTACACAAAAACAGAAAAGAAAAGACAAAAACTTTGGCTTTTGATAAAGTATTATTATATATTTTTCGAAGTCTAACTGACAAAGGTCCAATATTTGTCCCACATTTTGTCATTTGTCCTGTTTTGACTGTTTGCCATCATAAGTTATCAAAATAACCCATCGAAAACCTTTTATAAGTAACTTTATTCTAAATCTTGGACCTTCGGCCTATTCTTGACAAAAAAAAAGACCAATAAAAAGTTGTGAAGCACCAAAATGGCCGTTATCCATGAATTTTCAAATGTACTTTTTTACAAGAGAAGCTAGAAAAATCGTGAAGCTTTACATTATCATTATGTTTATTTATTTTTTTTATTATTCAAATGGTCAATTTTTGAGACTGAGGAAAGTTGAATGTGCTGGCCAGTGTGTTATTTGCCCAATAAATGACAGTAGTCCAGTTTTTTATCAGTGATTTATCATAAAATTGCCTAAACATAAGTAGCCTCTTCATATTTCTTTATTACAAATCTTTAGAAAATGTTTTTTGTAAATCAAAAAGTGTGACCATCCGACAAGCTAATCCAAAAAAAAAAGTGCTTAAAATGTCACTAAATGCAGTATTTAAATCTCATAATTAAATAGAAAATGAGTCAAACAACTGCAAAAAGGTCAATTTTTTGAGAAAAAAGAACCACCCCTTTCATTGGCTGGCTATGAGCCTGCTAATGTAAAGAAAACACTAAAAACATACTTTTAAGTGTTGCTTTTGTTGAGTGTTGCAGTTTTATCAATTTAGGTCTGTAGACGTTTGTGTAGCCAATTAAAGTTGCATTGTGGATATGGGCATTTACAGCACGTTTTATATTCCATTGCATTGAGTATTTGTGATCATCATTTGATTGCATCATGTTCAGCTCTCTTAGAAACTGTAAATTTCTGTAAAGTGTTAATATTAAATTGGCATAATGAGCTACAATTCTATAAAAAAATAAGTAATATAATAGAATATAGTCTATAAATAAATTAATCAAAGATAAAATAACAGAAAGCCACTGTGTAATCCACAACCAGACATTTTAAAATGTTCCTAATTTTAGATACATGTTATTTGCAATTGTAATACAATTTTGATACATCTCTGAGAATAGTCATCCACTTAACCCATGCCTAGGGGCCAAAGTTGGCCCACCATCCCATCTGACATAAACTTTTTTTAAACTTGTTTGTTTATTGCTGAGCTACAAAAAAGCAAATTGAGTTAAATGTTTCAATTAAATGTTGTAAATGAATCTGATTTTCAAAATGTAAACACTGTAATTTGATGGATAGATAGAGGACTGTGCAGAAGACATCAGAGAGATAATCAAGGCAAAATATAGTGTAACTCCATTCTGTTATGAATGAGTTTGTTTATGTTTTTACTGTAAGTTTATTATAGAATGTTATATATATATATATGAGCAATTCCATGCAAATGTCAACCTTGCCATGAAAAAATTTTAATTTTCACCAAAATAGCGAAACTGTTTCTACACTTTTTGTGTAAGGAAGTATTTTACAGTACTTTAGAAATACTCAAAAATGTATCTGTCAATGTTTTCAAACTATTAAATTTGATTTACCAAAGTCACACAAGGGGCAATTTCACATCTGTCACATCCATAACAGTGAGATGTCACATCCATAACGAAGCTTTTTCCTCATAAATGCAAAAATGTCAAACAAAATAAAATCAACAATGTTTGTTCTATAGAGAGCCAACTCTTATCCTTTTGATTAGCATTATTTATTTTCGGTTGTGCAGTTTAATTCACAGAATTTCCACAAATTACGTTGTATACTGCAAACTCGCAGCCTTTTTTTGTCACATCCATAACGCACGTTTATTTTCCACATTTAAAATATAAAAAATGTTTACAGAGTGATATTTTTTTGATCCTATAACTCTGTGGTCAGTTGTTTTGGAAAATATAAACAGTTGCTTCAATATCATGTTAACATATACTTTCGATGTGAATTTATATTTGAGTTTTTTACTGCAAACGTCACATCCATAACGCTGGAATTGCTCATATATATATATATATATATATATATATATATATATATATATATATATATATATATATATATATATATATATATATATATATATATATATATATATATATATATATACACTGTACTAGTTAATATAAAGCAATGTTTTCTAGTTTATTTTAAATATTATTAAATAAATTTAAAAAATTACCAATGGCAACTATATTTACAGTCGGCCCATAGCCTCAATCAAGTTTGGTTTTTGGCCTTTCATAAGAAAAGGTTTGGGCATCCCTGCTCTAGAAACACGGGACTCAATTTCCCCCTTAGCTTTTGTGTCTTGCACATGCAAATGCTATACATGCTATAAACGATAGCACTTAATAAATATGGCAATGTTAAGACATTCTCAGGGCAACGCAGTGGCGCAGTAGGTAGTGCTGTTGCCTCACAGTAAGAACGTCGCTGGGTCGCAGGTTCGAACCTCGGCTGGGCTGGGTCAGTTGGCGTTTCTGTGTGGAGTTTGCATGTTCTCCCTGCGTTTGCGTGGGTTTCCTCCGGGTGCTCCGGTTTCCCCCACAGTCCAAAGACATGCAGTACAGGTGAATTGGGTAAGCTAAATTGTCCATAGTGTACAGTATGAGTGTGAATGTGTGTGTGGAAGTTCCCAGAGATGGGTTGCGGCTGGAAGGGCATCCGCTGCGTAAAATCGTGCTGGATAAGTTGGCGGTTCATTCCGCTGTGGCGACCCCGCAAGGGACAAAGCCGACAAGAAAATGAATGAAGACATTCTCATTGCTAGTCAGACAACTTTTAACAATTCTCATTGTTGACTCAATTGCACCATCTTGTGGCGGTTTGTAGAACAGTTCTTTAATTTATAATTCAGTAAATAATGTCAACATTTAATTAGATTTATGGTCTGTTTTTTAAGAGAATACCCAGAAGTTGATTTACTGTTTGCAATTAATATAAATAACGCTGATAAAAAAAAAAACTCACCTAAAAATTCCCACCTGTTCGTTTTCAAGTTCACTATAAAAATACATCTCTACGTATCCTTAATTTTTTCATAAAATAACGCCACTTCAGTTGATTTTAATGAGCATGTTCGACATCTGTTTTGGAGGTAAATCAGTCTTGTTTACGCCCTCCCCAGTGACACCGCTGAAGTCTCGCCTTGAAGAGAAAGTTTAGTTTCAGCTTGAGACGATTGAAATTAAATGTTAATGTCGTCAAGTATCTGATTGTTTATATTGATAAGTTAAATAGACAGAACAACATCACAGTTATGGATGTGTTGTCCTGGCCCTGGGCTCAGGCGTACACAGCTTTCAGTGCATGTTTACTGACAGGATGCATCTACACGTTTTATGATGAAGAGGACAAAGATTCGCTCATTGAGAAAAATCTCTCTCAGGACTCACCCGCCGGCAGGACAGACGACGACAATGTCAACAACGAAGAATTATATTCAACCGGTTTGTGGTGTCACACTACAGAGAGCTTATGCATGTGGGTAAGTGGTCTAAATTCGCAGGAGTCGACTCAACCCATGGACCTACAGTATATTATATCTGAAATATTCTTTTACTAAATTACTAAAAATTCGATATTTAATTCAGTTTGTTTTTGCAATATTTACATCCATTCATTTCTTTATTTATTTACATCTATAAAAGTCTCAGTAGCAATGTTAAGAGTCAATACCATTCACTTGTTTTTCAATGCATAGCTATGTTTGGTATTTTTTTAATAAAAGTTGTGTTTGTTGCCAGTTTAAATTATAATCAATACGTCTTTTTTCCATGAAATTGGAGTATATTAATTGAGTTAATTCAACTATTTAAATTGCAAGGGAATTCTGAAGTGAACATCTATTTATATTTATAGCATGATTATTGTTTCTCATTTTTTCTTTATAGAAAGCATAAATGATGAGATTAAACGGCCAAGAACTTGCTGCTACTATAGTAATAGCCAATATTGTTTTATTCTCTTCAGGTCCTTGTGAACACACTGTGCTGTTTTCTTCTGCTGATGGCAAAATGTATCCAAATTGTTGTGTTTGGTGATCTCAGAATCAATGAAAAACAGGTAAAATCCATGTAACAAATTGATTAAAATGGAGATTAAACATAACAATGACATAAACAGGTCCGTAGCCATCCTGATGAAAGAGGTAGTTCTTTTTTCTCAAAAAGTTGATCTTTTTGCAATTATTTGTCTCATTTTCTATTTAATTATGATTAAATACTGCATTATAGTGACATTTTAAGCGCTATTTTTAGCTGGATTAGCTTGTCATCATAACCACACTTTTTGTACCAAAATATTTCCAAAATATGTGGAATAAAGAAATATGAAATCACAAACTTTTTTAAATACAAATTTATCACATTATATATCATTAGAAAAATAATAAGAATCTGTTAAAGTTTTAAATTAAAAAACTGTAGATTGTCATTTGTTAGCCAAATAACAAGCTGGCCAGCGCATTCAACTTTCCTCAGTCACAATTTGGTCCTTTGAATAATAAAAAAATTAAAACATATTAATAATGTAGAGCTTCACAACAATAGCCAAAATACTATTCAAATATTTGTTTAATATGGGTGCTTTTGGTGCTTCACGCCTTTTTAATGGTCATTTTTTTATTTCAAGAATAAGGTGCAAGATTTAGAATAAATATTACTAGTAAAATGTTTTCTCTATAATACAACAGTACAGTAGGTGAGTAGTGAAAGATGACTTTACTTACGTCACATTAGATGTTTTCTTGCACAGGTGGATGTTGGACTAAAAATAATTATTTGCATTGGCCAGAGGATTCTGCTTGGTCTTAAAGCCTTTTTTGATGTTTTTTTTTCACAATTTATGAAGGCTTAGCAATCAAAATAGGACAAATGAGCTCATGTATGAGACAAATTTTGGACTGTTATCAGTGAGGGGTGGGTCTTTCGAACCACCCGAACCCCCCCTGGCTACGGGCCTGATAATTATGCTTAAATGTATTTCTGATTACCCAGAGATAGTAACTCATCATCCCTAATGAACTGTTGTGTCCGTTCGATTTCATTTTGGCTTTTGACAATCCTGCTATTAGAACCTCAAGGACAAAACCTGGAACTTTCTATTCAACAAGCTGATCTTTCTGTTTGGTGTGCTGAATGTACGGACAGAAAGAGAGCTGGCCATGTGGTGTCTGTGCTTCTCTGCTCTTCTCTTTCTCCAGCTGTTGGCCCAGCTCTGCAAAGACCGTTTTGACTATGTAAGTAAATATATTAATTTCAGTCGATGTCCAGATACCTAATACTTGAAATCCAGTGCCTGGAAACCAGTGCAAAACACAGATGACCTGCCATGTGACCACCACCAAAGTCCATATCAATTTCAGGTTGGACATTATAAATAGAGCCCTGGAACTGTAGTGTGTTTACTAAACAACTTCTCAACTCAGTTTTGTGATTAGACAAGATTCTGATTTTAAATCAGTGTTTTTCCCATGTTAGTGGTCACTTGCACAGTAATGGTGAATGGTTTCACTGCAGCAACAACAACATAAATCAGATTTTTTTTCATAACCGTCTTAGTGTTATTTATACATTGTATAATCTGTAGCCATCCTTTGAGAATGATGTTGTTTGTTTGTATTTTATAGCTCTCCTCTTCCCCCTCCAGCACGGCTCTGGGAAGCCATATGCGTTTGTTGATGGTGTTGATGTGTTTGTTTGTGTCCTCTGGAGGGCTCACCATCATATGCATACTGCTGGGGTTTTCCTTTGGTATGCACACACTCTCCTTTACAGCAGTCGAAGTAAGTTTGTGCGCATGTGAACCTGTTTGTTTACAGTCTCAGCCTCAGACATCACACCCACAGACCACTGAATGAGCACAATTCAAATTCTTCAAGTTATTTGGTTGAATGAGACATCTGTTTTGCACTTTTTTTAAACGAAGCCATTATGATGGCAATCCTCCCTCATATGTAAAAAACTGTTTTGTAACTGATGATTATCACTTGCAATGATAAATGCTGTTTTACAAATTTAGTGTACAAAAGAACATACTATTTAAACTATATGCAAGACTTTTTCACATTGGTCTTTAATGTAGGGACATAAAATTGTACACCTATAATGCCGAACAAAATTAATTGTGATTGTTGCTGTAAAATATCAGATGGACTGTGGGTGGTCTTTGAACAATCTGCAATAGAGTCTAGGGGCCTGTATTCACAAAACATTTTATGATACCACTAAGAGTTCTCCTAAATGGTGGTGGTGTGGAGAGACCCCCCCCCCCCCCCCCCACGATTGTGAAGCGCTTTGGGTGTATGGCCATACACAATAAATGCGCTACATAAATACACATTACATAAATAGCAGGGAAAATAACAGATTTTTAGCTGAGAGGTTTTTTCTTTAAACCTATGGAAGATGTCAGCATGATTAATAACTTTGCACACATTGATTGGGTGATTGGGAGAGGGGACATCTTAGTCAGACATTTATTCATGGAAACTCTGTACTCTGCACAATATTATGTTGTCATTTTTAAATAATGGTTCCAAAATAAAATAATATTCAAATAATGAATTTAAAATACAATTTTTAGAATGCATAGTAAAGAAGAACATTTAAAAGCTTATGTGTCTTGCTTTTATTGTTATAGAAATTGAATAAAGATTTTCTTCTATTGTTGCAAAATAATGTACTTCCTTAGAAAAAATGTTTTAAAATATAAAATATGTGTAAAATATGTTTAAAATATTATTAAAAATTGCTAAATTTCTATTTCTAAAACAAATATTTGCTATTTTGTGTATTTTAAAATAAATGTTTGAAAAGAAAACATATTTCTTTTAATATGGGAAAACCTCTGTGATTAAGTCGATAACTTGTTAAAAGCTCATTGTGGTTAAATATTTTTTAAATGTTTGTTTTTTTCCCTCCAAGGCAGGTTATCACAAAATCCATTTTAGGACAGTTTGTGGTTAGTAGTAGTAGTCTTAGTAGTCCTCTACCCTAGCCCCAAAATTTCTCAGAGTCTTAAAATTTGGACCGGCACACCCATTATATTTAAGATTTTGTCTTAAATCTGCAAGTTAGGAGCTACTTTTATCCTTATGATGTTCGTGAATATATCCCCAGATCTCTAGCTGTGAGTCTGAAAGTCTGGCTTTGAAAGACTAGTGTGTAAAAGCATGTGAAAGCAAGCACTGGGTTTGAAAGGAAGCACTGTATACACTTGTTTTTTTAATACACAGATTCTGTTTTCCTACAGTGCCTAATGGTAACTGTTTATATGAACCATACAATTCTTCGGTAAGTAATTGCAAATGTGAGTTACGCAAGTAACATGATAAACTAACATCTATCAACAATAAGTAATAACATCACAGCAAGTTCTAAATACAGTGTCAAAATTACCTTTGCTCTTTATTGAAATATTGATGTAACTTTTCTAAGCATACTGTATTGTGTAGCTGTGTTGCTTATGTTCATAGAAACATGTATATTAAAAAATTATCCAAAAAAATGAAAAACCCCAAATCTAAAATGGAGAGTTGATGGAATATGAAACCTTGAATGTTTTGTTGTGTCACGAGCAGCATAACAAATGAACTGGGCTTTTCATAATTATTTATTGATAAAAAAAAATAATAATCCAGTGGATCAGGGAATGTTGAAGTAGATATTAAACAAAAGGAAAAGCAGTAGTTGAAGAAGATGAATCTTCTAGAGAACTGCAGACTGCTACAAGCTGGGGGGGGGGGGGGGGGGTATCTAGGTGTGGGGGTGAGTTGGGGGTGAAATTATGGGAGTTTTCTGGGAGAAATAACAAAACGGGAGGGTGGCAGGAGATAATATGGGGAATATGTATACTTACAGTGCATCCGGAAAGTATTCTTTTCAAATTAGTTTGATACTTTTTCAAAATGGATTAAATTCAGTTATTTCCTCAAAATTCTACACACAATACCCCATAATGTGAAAAAATAATTTTTGAAATTGTTGCAAAATGTATTAAAAATAAAAAACCTGAAAAATCACATGTACATAAGTATTCACAGCCTTTGCCTCTGATTTGAGCTCAGGTACATTCTGTTTCCACTGATCATTCTTGAGATGTTTCAGCAGCTTAATTGGAGTACACCTGTGGTAAATTCAGTTGATTGGACATGATTTGAAAAGGCATACACCTGTCTATATAAGGTCCCAGGGTTGACGTGCATGTCAAAGCACAAACCAAGCATGAAGAAAAAGGAATTGTCTGTTATCAATATTTACACTAACATTTGTTTTTAAATAATTGCCTGGTTAAATAAAAAGTTCAACTTAAACGTCTGGATTGCTAGTTAAAGTAAATAATTATTTGTAATATGTATTTGCTTTTAACAGGACTCAAGTATAGATTCTCTGCAAAATCTGCTAAACAAAAACCCCCATCACTTGGAATTTATGTTACACAGATTCTTCTATAAGTTGCTTAATATAAATGACATATCATTTTTGTTTAGGTATGCAATTCACCTGTATGACCTGATGTGTGACACTACCTGGGAAGGTAAAGAGGTCTTTATTTATTACACAGACTTTGTCATGGAGATGGGTATTCTCCTCCTAGATATGATGCACCACATCAACATGCTGGTGAGACAATCATCTTTTATGTTGGACAATATTTCATTTATTTAAAGCATAGGTTCTCAACTCCAGCCTTGGGGAGTTATCTCTGCACATTTTGTGTATTTCTTAATTAACACAACTGATACAGACCATCAGGTCATAAACAATGAGCTCCATCAACTAAACCTTATTTGTCCAATTAAAAAGATAAAATTGGAGCTGAGAACCACCGATTAAAGGGGTTTTCACAAACCAGTGAAAATTCACAAACCGGTGATATTAACGACACTGGTGGGCGTTAAGTGAACTGCAGCCAGAAACTTGCACACACTTCATATGTAAAAGGACTGAATGTGATTGAGCTCCTTGATATACTTTTTAAAAACCTTTTATTTGAAGAATAAAGAGGTTGGAAATATCTTTGCAGCAATATAGTAATAATAAACACATATGCGGCCGATAGTGATTCTTAGTTTAACATTTAACATGTTTTTATTTTTCTCAATATCAAAATAAGCACAACAAGTGTTGAGGGTAACACATTACAACGCAAGTTACATAATAATATTACTAAGTAACGAGTAAAGTAATGCATTATTTAAAAAAAATAAAGAACATTATCTGAGTTACTTAAAAAATGCAATGTGAGTTACTTTTAAGCTTAATTAATTTGCTTTTAAAATGTGAATTGCTGCATTCTAGGAAAAATTGAGAATTTTCAAGTAGACTTACACTTTTTTTTTTCGATTACTCTGTTTGAGACTATAGAATTTAAAGCTTTGTGAGACTGTAGATAATTAATTATAATTAATCCTCTTTCTTTCCAAAACATATTAACATTGAAATATAGTTTTTCTTTCAGCATTATCCTCATTGCATAACAATTAGTTCCACGTGTCAAAAAAAGAGATGTTTCTTTCTTGGAATAACACCCTTCATGAGTCCAAATCCTTATAGACAACCTAGGAAATCAGCCAAGGTCTTGTCTCATGAGTTTCATTAGAAGCTGTTTACACACTGACAAAAGAGCTAATAATCTATGATAATTCCTGCATATAGCCCCTTTAATGAATCATTTAATGATAGAATATTTAGATGATTTTATTGCTAGTAAACAATATAATGAATAGCACTAATTATCCTTGATTTTTGCCTGTGTTTTCTTTATTCAGCTATATGGGAACGTTTGGTTCTCAGTGGCTGATTTGTTTATACTGACACACTTACGTTTCTTGGCAAAAGAAATGCAACGCATATTATTTCAACACAAGAACTACATGCACATATATGATGTCATGGACACAAGGTATGTTTTACTGCTAAGCCTTTTTATATATCCCCATTTGCAATATTAAAATACATTTTATGTCAATTACATGCAATTTTGCTGCAGTGTTTTTTTAGATAGATAGTACTAAAGTGTATAAATCCCTATAAAGTACCAACACAAACTTGTAGTGTTGTAAATATAAATTAATTAATGTAAATGTAAATGAAATATCAATGCAAATATTAGAAAAAATTGTTTTCTTTACATTGTTAATTAATGTTTCATCAAAGTTTGTGAAAGGAGTTGATTGATATTTAATGGTGAACATGAATTTCGTGAAATGTCAGTGTAAGTTTCTCCCCTTACTGTATTATTGTGCTGTATGGTAATTTATTTGTATATGCATGTAAGATAACTGCTATGCACTGTGTTTTGGTAATTTGTAGTAATGAAGTGGGAAAAGACAAACTTTTAAGTCATAATGTCTTTTGGCAGGTTTTCAACGGCAACAATGGAAGAGCTGGCATCTCGTGATGACAGATGTGTTATTTGCTGGGAAAAGATGTACACCGCATACAAATTGCCCTGTGGCCATCTTTTTCACAAGTATGAAACAGACCATGTGTTTACTTTGTTCCAATAAATGACTTTACCACCCTAGGGAATGACATTAGGTAAATGTGAGTTCATTTGAATGGGTGGTGTATTCATTGTTTCTGTGGAACATTCATTGTTCTTTTGCTAATTAAGACTATACAGCTATAGTGAATATGTTCTGTTGTTTCCCAGGTCTTGCCTGCGTTCCTGGCTGGAGCAGAATATGTCATGTCCTACATGTAGGATGTCTGTAAATATGAGTGGCGGTACTGGAAATGAGCAGGAGGGGGCATTGTTCAGTTTGGGAGCAGCTGATGTGCCAAGCAGACCTCCAATTAGTTACCACAGTCAACTTTTTTATTTTGATGGTAAAATTAATAAATGCTTAAAAAAGTAGTCAATGCACTTAAAAATTCACACACCTGTTTCATCTGAATCTTGTCTAATTTCACAAAATTCAAAATCACACACCATTCAAACTATGTAATCCTTTGACTTAATGCTTAATATTAATGTACTTTACAGGCTCGTTTTTTAAAATGATTGCTTTAAAGTGAAATCTTACACTTTTTTCTACAGACACTCTTTTAACAATCTTTAAAATAGTGTTTGGGTATGTATTGGAAAATGTCTTACCATTTGTACAGTTTTACACTTTCATTTTTCAGGTTCCCAAATTACAAACTGGCTGCCTGGCTTTTCAGTTGAAGTTTTGCACTCGCCTAATTTAATTATTCAACTACAGGCAGACGACTCTCGGGTAAATGTTACAATGTTCAATGTCATTATGAATTTATTTACATTGAAATTGCTGTACATTGTATATATGATGTAAATATTCTGTTTTTGTCTAATAATCATCATCTGTTTACTGATTTTAGGGACATCAGGATGAAGAAATTTGACCTTGATTAGACATAACTGAGTAGTCAATTCTATAGCTTTGGTAAAAAAATAAGAAAAAATGTGCCTCTGACCGCATTCCTGGAGGATTCTCCTGAACAGCTCAACACAAGATTTCCCTGAAGTTTTCAGCTGAGCAGGTTTAAAAGGAGTAAAACTTTCAGCTCAAGTGTCTTGATGACATACATTGAAAGGGAAGTATGTGACTGTACAGGGTGAATGTGATTTGGCCAAGTAGGATGCATGCGATCTCAGATTAACATCTCTGTCCTTGGAAAATCACACTAATCGAGTAGTGTATGATACAAATGTAGAAATGTGTACTAGACGTAACAAGGCGGGCATGTTTTGAACACTGATGGGTATATTCTGCCTATCCATTCATTTCTTGATAATATTGTCAAAATCAAGGTCAAGGTTTAAAATGCTACTGTAAGTAAAGAATTCATAGTTTATTGTAGTTTTATATAAATTATCTCAATCTAAACAGTTTGTTAATATACATTTCATCCTATTTTAATTTTTTTTGTAATAGACTTAAACAAGATGAAATTGAGGTGTAGACTTTCAGTTTTAAGTGTTTGAACAAAAATGTGAAATATTTAGCAATTTTTGTACATGGTTTCTTTTTTCATGGACTGAAATGTAATTGTGGCAAATGAATATAATCATGAACAAAGTGCTCATTTAAAATATCTTTTAAGAATATTTGGATCTCATACAAATCACTAAAGACTTTCTTCTTATCAGGTATTTCCTTTATATTTGTCTTCAGTAAGTACATACTCAATCTTGTTGACATCATATGACAGAATATGAAACTTCTGTGCCTTTAAAAAAAAACCTACAGGGTTGCATTTGCATGTTTTGCGTCATTATTATGAAGTGCAGTCCAGTCATTTGCATAACAGAAGCACAAGTTTGGAAAACTTTGTAATAAAAAAAGCAAAGAAGACTTGTAATATTCTTAAGGAATATAAGATTTTTAATCACTGAATGTTTTTTATGTACACTCTGGCATAAATTTTTTATATTACTGTATAATTCTGTATTTGTTGTAATAAAAAACAAAAAAAAACTAATTGCATATCAGAAGGGGGCGACATTTCTCCGAGAGCATTTAAACTGAGACATAATGGTTATAAAAACATTGGCATCTTAAATTTCCGCACCGAAAAACAGAAGGTGAACCTCTTCACGTCCATGAGTACATTAAAGCAGTCTTCTTCCTGACGCGGTAAGTTACAGCTGCACTTATAATATATTTTACAAGACGTTTTAGACTTTTTTGTTATGTTTGACATAGCGGATGGGAGGTTGGGACGACTTTATCGTTACTCATCTAGCCTATGGGTTATATTTTTAAAGACAGTAGGTCTACTATAAATACGAATTTAGATTATGTATGGTGTTTGAACAAAAATATATACTGAACACACCCTCACTCGAAGCGTGTTACATTAAATAGTGGATTAAAATGTGTTTTAACACGCTGAGGAGAGTATGACATGCAAATTAGAGTACTATGTCTACTCTTAAGTTTTTTAAGCTATACATGTTCCATAAATTTCATAACAGATACAATAGATATTAGGCTGTATATAAATGGGTGATTTTATATGTGGTCTGTAGGCTTGCTGAAAATCTTCTAAGGAAAAGAATAACAATTACAGCAATAATAATAAACAGAAAGTTTGATTCATTCATTTTTTTTTTCTCTCTCTTTTGTTACAGGAAAAAAATCCCACTTTTGAAAACAGCACTTATAACATCATGAATCCTTAAACAGCTATACAGTAGCTCGTAGTGAAATCTGATGCAAGTAGCCTCTTATATTTTTTTGAACAATTTTCATGGACATGCTAGTTGCTGCATATTTGATGATTTTTTTCGTTCTTAGTGTCAAAGAATGTTAATTTATAAAGAAGCAGGCATCAGTGGGGTATGGCTACAGTCATTCATATGTATTGGACTCTCACTTCTTCATGGGGTCATATGTGAAACCAGTAGAGCCCTGGATATGATGGCAAAATATCCACTAATTGATGGGTAGGACACACTTTTTCTTTTTACTGTATTGCTTACTGAAATTAATTGCAAATAACTTTAAAATAAATTATCAACAAATTTTGTTTATAGTAAAAAAATGTATAAAAAGTAATTAATTGTGATTTGATACTGCTTTTTCTCTTTTCTCAGACACAATGACTGGGCACTGCACTTGAGAAAACGTGATAACAACAAACTGACAAGAGTCAATCTCTACAATTATTCTCAGGGGGCTACAGATATCACTCGCCTCATTGCTGGCCATGTTGGAGGTCAGGTAAATTCTTCTGGTTTATCCTGATTATGATTTATATTTTTAAAATATTCAATAGTGTCACCTGCTTCTAGCTATTATTTGCGAGTTGAAGTCACCAACTTCAAACTCACAAACATCATAGCCTATAATTGTTTATACCTGAAATTGTGGTTGTAAACCTACAAGATAAAACTTAATAATAAAAACAGAATAATAATAATATTGTGCTGTTAATGCTTTTTTAATTTAGCTGAATAATCACAGCAATATAAAATAGACAGTTAAAAATAAGTCCATTAATTAAAATAAAATATTTTTAAACACCCCCCCCCCCCCCCAGAAAAAAAAATAAAGACCATTATATCACTCAGAGTTAGGTTACTAAATAAATAAATATTTGAATTGTGACAGCTCTCTAAATAGATTCAAACAATATTTATTGCTAAGATCGCCAAAGGAAATTTTCAAATAGTTACCATAAATAAGTGAAGTTATACAACTGTAATGTAACCAAAAATCCCTTAAAATGGCAATCCATGACACAAATGCAGTAATACCTTGTATATGTAAATGGCAGAAAGACCTCTCTGCAGAGCATATGCAAGATTGAATAAATAAGTAAATGAATAAGTGAATGAGTCCCAATTTATATTAAGTAGTCTTAACTACTATGTACTTACATCAAAGAATACATATAAAGTACGTATTGTGTTCATATTGTATTGCACAACAGTTATGATGATATTGAGGTTGAATAAAGGTACACTTTGGTTTAGTGGAATTGGTAGGTTTATAGGTGGGTTAAGGTGTAAGAGATGGTGTAAACAGGCTAATTATAAATGTAATTACAGAAATCAAGCACAATATAAACACATGTATGTACATAATAAGTGCATTGTACCAAATTATTTATTCAAATGTAAGTACAAAGTAATTAAGGCAACTTAATATAAAGTAGGCTACATCATATGACTGAGCAGCTGCAGTTTAGATGCCCTGTATAGAAATAGTTTGACATAATCTGAGAAGTAGGTTTGGTGACTTTCTCACAATCATCAAAATTGTATTGTTTTAAAAAAACATCTTTGAAGTAATTTTCTGAATAATACTCATAATTTATTTAATGTATTGCTATTTTTGCTAAAAGGCTAAAATGTTATTGTAATACCACTCCTCCTTAAAATGATCCCTAAATGTGAGTGGTCATTTTGCTTTTTTTCTAAATTATTTTATGAGTGTAAAGTTAAGCCTTTCTTATTTGTCAGGTTTTTTCAGCATACGTGTTGTGCACGGCTCAGGACAAAGATGCTGTCAGACTGACCTTGGAACAGATTGATGTCATTCGTCGTATGTGTACTGAAAAACCAGAGATGGAACTGGTCACCACAGCTGAAGGTACTCTTGCTTCCACTTAACCAAACATTTTTTCACTAGAGCCCTGCAGAGTACTGTTTTCTTAAACCCACTCCCTCTGAATTTTATGAACATCACTGTCCACTCACAGGTTTAGAAGAGCTAGTGTGATTTTTGGGTGAACTGTCCATTTAATGTTATTTGTTTTTACACAATGACATTAATGATATAAAAAGTCCCTTCAATGTTACAGCACAATAGACAACGGACGTCACTATCTGGAGAGGAAGTAGTAAGTTATATCCACTTGAATAAGTGAAACGAGAATAGACCACTTGCAATCTCATAGCGACCTGCCTAAGGATATTATCGCTTAACATGTCAAACCAATGAAGGCCATATGAAACATTGCAAAACATTATTTCACATTTATAAACATCTCTTACTTCAGTATCCTGTGTCACATTATTGTTAATAATGTGACACAGTGTTTAATTAATTGAATAATAATTTATTTCAATTATTTCCATTTACGTTCGAATGGAAGTGCATAAAGTGGATGTTAGATAAAAAATATCAGGTATTACTGTCCTTCTGACGAAATCGGTCCCAGTAACATTTAGGGAATACTTGAACCATATTCAGTACATGCATGTTTACAACAAGCTATCCACCTGTTTTCTAACAAGCCTACTGTGTTTTTGGCATTTGGAAGCACTTCATGTTTGAGATTCTACTCAAAAAGACTGAAACAGAGTCTAAAGGTTCAGTAGGTGATTGTCTTCAGAAATTTTTTTTGTTGTGGTGATTGAAAGTTTTTACATTCCAATAGTAAGGATTAAAGTAAATGATCTAAATGTATTTATATGTATTTTTATATTCTGGGTAAGGCATAAAAAATGGTTATCCAATTAAAATTTGTCAGGCCTAAAATTCCCATAATTCTGATAAGTATCCCAAACTGTCTGTCAACAAATGTAGATTTGTACATCTGCACACCCGTTCACGCAGATCCGCCACTTGCGCGTACACGAGAGAGAGAGAGAGAGAGAGAGAGAAAGAGAGAGAGAGAGAGTGACTGGTAAAAACAAATGCTGAATATTGAAGTTACTTTTGCACGCTGGAGAAAGGATGACACCATGGCTGAAGTATTTCTTCTAGACAGGTCATGTTATGTTTTAAACTATTTTAGTCACTCAAAGCTGATGTAGATGTTGTTGTTTTACGAATGGGTTATATGCACGGAAGTGTCGTTCAGCCACTGAAATCGTCCAGCAAAGATAGATGTGATTATTATCAAATTCATAAGGGACCTTTTACAGCATCGATAATGTGGATTTTTATTTAGTTTAACAACAAAACATCATTAAAAAGCGCTATTCCACCTAGCCTGCTTTACTGAGGTGAAGTTGGTTTTCACAACACATTGGTTCATTTCTGAACAATGACAACCCGTCACGCTCTCCCTTTATTTTTTATCATGCTACTCTGAATATTCGGTCTGAAATAGCATGTAATATGGCTTAGTTATAAGTGTAATTCCTGCACTCTGCTTGCCAACCACTAAGCATACAGTAGTCACTTTAGGACAAAGCACATGAGGAAGTGAGACCAGCGATCTCTGCATGCATGAAATATTGCACAATATGACAAGTTTTACTTGCTACACAACTGAAAACAGCTAGATATTATACAGTTTTTTGTTCAGAATTGTAGTATTATAAAGTACTGTAAAGTTTTCTAACTGGCGAATGACATGATCTAGTGGGTTGTCTACTGTCATCTTTAAGGTTTAGATGTCAGGTAACACTTGGTATTTTAACATGGTGCAATGTGACTAGCTCTTTATGTGGCACTACATGAAATACTCGTTGGAGTTTGGAGTGTAACTGGGGGTTATTAACATGCTTTTAAACTTTTGTGAGTCAATTGCAGTCAAAATTAATGGTTCACTCGATAAAGGGTTAAGAATATCTGTTTTTTTTTTTCTCCTCCATTCTTTACATCTCATTCTAAGTATGTTTGCACAGGGATGTTTTAAAAGTGTTTTCTGGAAAGTTTCTAAAACAAGTAAATACAGAATGATGGAAATCACTTTTATATAATATCACTCATGCAGCATGGTAGCTCAGTGGTTAACACTATCGCCTCACAGCAAGAAGGTTAATGGTTCGAGTCCTGGCTGGACCAGTTGGCATTTCTGTGTGGATTTTGCACTTTCTCCCCATGTTGGCGTGGGTTTCCCCCACAGTACAAAAACATGCTATAGGTAAAATTGGATAAACTAAATTGTCTGTAGTGTGTGTGTGTGAATGAGTGTGTATGGATGTTTCCCAGTACTGGGTTGCAGCTGGAAGGGCGTCTGCTGTATAAAACATATGCTGGATAAGTTGGCGGTTCATTCCGCTGTGGTGACCCCTGATAAAGAAGGGATGAAGCTGAAGGAAAATTAATGAATGAATAATATCACTCAGTGTTCCAAGTTGCAAGCATTTTTATTCAAGTCTGCATGTGGAACATAATATAAAAATACAGTAGAGGGATATTTAACTGTTACTGTGGAAATACTGAAGCATTTGAGGCATGAAATTCCTGATTTCACTAAATGTACAGCTGTGCATGCCATGATGTCCGCTGATGATCTGTTCACCTTGTACAGGATCATATAAAAACACTTTTCTACATTGTGGCCATATAGTGTGTGTAAGAAAATACATGTTTTTTTTTTTCTATATATTTGTTTGTTTCATCTGTTTTGCTTTGTCTTATTGTGAATTTTAGGAATGAAGAAGAGTACAAAAATTGCATGTTTGATCAGTGTGGAGGGAGGCCACTCCATCGACAGCAGTTTAGCAGCTCTACGCATGTTTTACCAGCTCGGCGTGAGATCCATGAGTCTCACACACACCTGCAACACACCGTGGTAAATACTCAACATACCATAAAAATTACTGTCATTTAGACATACTGCCATTTAGATAAATACTTACCATTTCTCAAATGATGTCACACATACTGTAGGGCAAAGAGCTCATCTAATTTTTATCAACATTACCAGTGGGTGAACAACAGCCTGACAGAATTTGGCAAGGTAAGACTTTTTCTTGGATGGATGGATGGTAAATAAAACTATGTAAAACAAATCAGACCGCACTGAAAGATAAAGGTTAATGAACCAATAAAGTTAAAGTTTAAAGATTTACAGTTATATTTAGTGAAGTGTTTGTCCTCTTCCTTCATCCACTTCTATATTTGGAAATATCTTTCTTGTGTCTCAGTTTTGAACCCCTAGGCTGGAATTACTGGAAGTTCAAATCTGTTTTCTTTTTGCTAAAGCAAAACAAAATCTGAGAGTTTTGTATTTTTTGTATGGAATTTATGTATTTATTTGACTTGAGTTATAATTTCTGACAGATCCAAGCATACAAATGGTAAGGCAAGGCAAGTTTATTTATATAGCACATTTCATACACAATGGTAATTCAAAGTGCTTTACATAAGCAGGAATAAAATGGTGATAGCAAATATCTGTTTTATTGATTTCGAATGATTTGTGAAAATACTGGTAAAAACAACAGTAAAGTTGAACATACTTTTACCCAGTTTAGTGAGAAATAAAATACAATCTCAAGTGAAATCTTATTTTAAAATGCATCCAATATGTAGAAAAACATAAATAATTTGCACTCATCGCGACTACACCCAGGACACGAGGACCTGCTTACACTCTTACAAAAGAAAAAAAAAATTGAAAACCGGCATACAACATAATATTACAATATCAACAAAATCTGAACAAAAATCCCATTTAATATGGCAAAACAATACTTGAGTATATAATTGAATGTACATGTTTTATGATTTCTATCACAGAATATATGAGATATTTAGTATGAAACTATTTAATAACAAAATGTGTCAATGAATAAATAGCTAATAAAAGTGATTTATTAGTGATTGATAAATAAAACATAAATTAAAAAATAGACTTGACTGTTGATTTTCTTTTTCCGACTGACACTCTGACACTTAATCACATCCAAAATATCTTTTCAGTCTTTTGAAAATAAATAAAATAGCTATCCTAGATCAGTAAGGTCAGTTGTTTCTAAAGATTAGTTTTCACAGAGAATGAATTAAAATCCAAAGGAAAACTTTGATTTTAAAGTCTAATGTTTCTATTGGGGGTGGCATGGTGGCTCAGTGGTTAGCACTGTTGTCTCACAGCAAGAAGGTCACTGGTCTGAGTCTCTGCTGGGTTAGTTGGCATTTCTGTGTGGAGTTTGCATGTTCTCCCCATGTTGATGTGGGTTTTTTTTCTCCGCGTGCTCCGGTTTCCCCCACAGTCAAAAAGACATGTGCTATTGGTGAATAGTTGAATATGCCATAGTGTATGAGTGTGTGTGTGTGTGTGTGAATGAGAGAATGTATGGGTGTTTCCCAGCACTGGGTTGCGGCTGTAAGAGCATTCGCTGCGTAAAATATATGCTGGAATGGTTGGCGGTTCATTCTGCTGTGGCGACCACTGATAAATAAGGGACTAAGCCGAAGGAAAATTAATGTTTGCATTGATGTTCTTTACACCCTGTTTTTGCATTCTTTTATTTTATTCTATTTTATGTGCCTTAATTTGTTAGTATGTACTTGTTCTTGTTTTACACAAAAGAAAATAACATCTTGATAATAAAACTTGCTCTCAAGCAAAGATTTAATACACTGCCAGTGTTGCCAACTTAGCAATTTTGTTGCTAGATTTAGCAACATTTCAAACTACCCTAGCAACTTTTTTTTTCAAAAAGCACCTTGCAACAATTTTAGCAATTTTTAACATTCATTTGGCTACCTTTAGCAATTTTTAAAAAGTGACCCAAAAGAGCAGTAGCTGCGGGCTTCACTCAGTAGAGTAAATGGCTAACTCAGATTGTTTTTCATAACTGTTAATTTACTGATATTTGTTAACATGTATAATTGTTGGTAATTTAGGTAGCAGTAAATTCCAATAGTGCTATAATTGTCACTTTCACAAGTGTGTTTATTTACCAAGTTAAAAAGAGTGAGTACACAAGCTGTGATTGCCACATTATCAGTGTTATATTTAAAAATAAAAAATTCTTATAAAATGTGTTTGTATTACTTTTACAAATAGTCAACTTTGTTTTTCATACAAATCTAAATGAACATATTTCAAATAATGTTTTGGCTGAGATGGCCAATCAATTTGAGAAAACATTATTTTGTATGCTACTAAAGATGTATTTTTGAGTTGCGATTATGCAATGACGTCATCACGCAAAGTAATATGTTAATAAGAACCTATTTATTGGGACCAGGGCGGGGCCAAGTCGGAGCTCTCACTCTGGTCCCCCAGGCTCTGTGATTGATTGTGAAAATTCTAAATTGCACCAAAAAACAAGCGAATACAATTGGCTTAAGACTGGCAATGATTTCAGGACATTGCAACCTGCAGAACCTGGGAACTTAAAAAAAAAATTATTTATTGTGCATCTTGATGTAATGTTTTAATATAATATAATACAGGATGCCTCAGAGAGTAGAGACATGACGGGCTTACGCTTGTCAGATACTACGTGATGAAGTCACTGACATCAAATTAGTGCGTGACGTCATCTGGCAACATTTAGCTACTTGGCTTTAGTTACTTTTCATTGGAAATTGTTGGCAACACTGTACACCGCCATGACATGAAAGATGTCTGTTTTCTGTGAACATATTATTACAATGCTGTGGACAATGAACCCATTATGTTACATGAATTATGTACAGTTACAGTACATGAGGAAACAATTCTACACATTCTTCACAATCACAATCCACCAGAATAAAAAAAAACATGGTTATGCTGCACTTCCTTGGTTTTGAAATAGTCACAATTATCAAAATGAGAGTTAAATAACAGAGTTAAATGTGGCAATGATTAAAAATCCACATAGGTAAAGTTCCACAAATATACCCCAATTTCCATGGTGCATTTAGAAAAATAACATTTGTTCTAACAACTGATATAGAATAAGCTGAAACAACAGAATTCTTGAGTTTTTCGGGGACAGCTTAATTGCTTCATGTTCAGTCTACTTACATTTGTAAAACAAACAAACAAACAAACAAACAAAAAACATCAAATGTTAACTTAACTCCTTCATGTTGTCCCAACACAAATCAATTGTGTGGAACCCAGCATTTTTTACAGTGTGTGTGTGAACTAATGAATAGAAGTGAAGGAATGATAATCAGTATATTTTTCTTTTTTACAGTGTGTGTTACATTGAACTAAACGAATCAGAATGTAATCTTTATATTTTGTCTGCTCTCTGCAGGAAGTGGTGCATGAGATGAACCGATTGGGAATGCTGGTTGATCTGTCTCATAGTTCCTGGAAGACAGCCAGAGCGGTGCTGAAACATACAGCCGCTCCAGTTATATTCAGCCATTCCTCAGCCTATGCTGTCTGTAACAATGATCGCAATGTACCTGACGACCTGCTGCTGCTACTGGTGAGATACTACATTAGACAAAGTTTACGAAATCAGAAATCTCCAGAATGTGTAAATGGCAGCCGCCACTTGCATTTTTCCAAAATGTAAGGTCATGTGAAATTTTGATTTGACCAAACAGAAACTGCTTTCTTTTGTAGAAAAGAAATGGAGGGCTTATCATGGTGAACTTATACAACAGTTTCATAGCATGTTCAACTAACAAAGCAAACGTGTCTATTGTGGCTGGTAAGAGAGCAGACATTTTGTTTTATTTGATATATTTTATGGATTTGTTTAATTAAAAATGTTGGTTTTAGATCACTTTGATCATATAAAGCGGGTAATTGGAGCTGAAAGCATTGGGATTGGAGCAGACTATGACGGAGCTCAAGGGCAAGTGATCATCTCATTTACAGTACATCTCATCCATTACACTGTATACGTTTTGTTCATGCACAATAGCAGGGATGGGCAGTATTTATTACACATGCATTTCAAATACATATTTCAAACACAAAATTATTATAGTACAGTATTTTGCCATTTGTATTTGATAGGGCTGATGAAAATACAGTAGCTTAATATTTTGCATCAAAATACTTTAGTGTCTTGTATTTTTATAGTTTCAAAATACTGAGAAATACTTTGCAAGAAGTCTACATTACATGATGACATCGTTAAAATGAGGCCTCTGATTGGTGCTTTCTCAGTTATTTGCCTAACCTTGAGATCAGAACAGAAAATTGATTTATGATTAAGGAAATGATCAGTGCTTGGAACATGGTTGGAAATTATGCTTAAAGTAATAGACAAATGGCATGGGTGTATTCGGGTGCAAGTGAACAATCGTTGACAATGGTTTACTGTGCAATGCTAAGACCAGTAATATATAATGGCAGTATAGTGTCCAATTCGGCATCAGCACCTTTGCTTAAGAAATGAGACGGAATAAAATCTTAGTCCTTAAGAGCACTATAATCAGTCTCCGTGCTGCAGGTGGAAACAGCAGAGGCATTTCTGTCTACTCTTGTCAAAGCAAATACAAGAACCCCATATTAATGCACATGGCATCTTATGTTCATCTTATCTGTGTTTGTGCACGTGTGTTGACGTCCTTCTGTTATTACAGATTCCCTGAAGGCCTGGAGGATGTCTCTAAATACCCTGCGCTAATTGAGGAGCTGATAGCAAGAAACTGGACTGAGCAAGAGTTGGCTGGAGTGCTGAGACTCAACTTCCTCAGAGTATTTGAGATGGTCGAAAAGGTAAGGAAATAATCTCTTGTGCTCATTTCCCTGTTCAGTTAGGCCAGTTCAAGTACACTGAAAAAAAGATTTCTGCAAAATTGTTGCAAACAATTTATATGGGTTGAGTTTTAACAAATTAAATGTTCAACTTAATTTGTGTGTTTAAATTCAACCCAAATAAATTGTTTACAACCACTTAACTTTAAAAAATTTATTAAATCCAAGGAATCATCTTTGAATAATTTTTTTTCAGTGTATCAGGTGAAATACAGCACCGACCCACTCTTAAAGGGGCCCTTTTTCTTTATCCAAAAATTAAAGTTTACTCACTATTTGCTCTCCCTCAAGTGGTTTCAAATCTTTATACTTTTTTCTGTATTCTGTTGAACACTAAAGAAGACTTTTTGAACAAAGCTAAAAACCCGTAACTATTGACCTCCATTGTAGGAAAGCAATTACTATGGAAATCACATGTTTCCAATATTCTACAAAATATATTTTTTCTGTGTTCAGCATAAAAAAGAAAGTCAAACAGGTTTGGAACATCATTGGAAATTATGACAAAAATGTACATTTTTAGTGAACTGTCCTTTTAACATAGTAAATATTTAGTTAATGTTACTGTTAAGTGGTATGGCAAAAAATAATATTTTTTAAATTTTAAATTTTTTAATTTAGAGCATTTAAATGATTTAGAATTTTTATATAACAGTTAATTTGTCAGCTTAAAATCAAGACTGACTTCATTCTGGATAACTCCTAGTTGGTCAGACTAATTCTTTATGTTATTTACTTCAAAATGAAAAGTTTACTCCACCTGAAGTTATAAGTGATGTGTTCTTCAGCAGAACATGAAATAAGTTGCAAATTGTGGTCATTCCTTGGTTGATTAAAGCACCGTAAAAACAACAAAACAGTAGTAATTCTTTTTCAGTAAGTTTTTTGAACAGATGTTGAATGCAACTTCCTAAAAATACTTCTTTTTTTTTAATTTATTAATCAAATTTCTTGAGTTTTGTAAGTAATCAATGTGCTCATCAATCAGGTGTGCCATCATAGTGCACACAAAGCCTGCATTACAGTTTTAAGTCATTTTATACAGTGACAATAACTATAATAATTACATAAAACATTTTGTGATTTTAAAGGTGCAGTAGGAAATCACGAACATGCACATTAAAGATGGCAGAGACCCACTAGATCATGTCATTCGCCAGTTAGAAAACCTTACAGTACTTTATAATACTACAATTCTGAACAAAAAAACTCTTTTATATCTAGCTGTTTTCAGTTGTGTAGCAAGCAAAACTTGTCATAATGTGCAATATTTCATGCATGCAAGGATCGCTGGTCTCACTCTCTCACGTGATTTGTCCTGAAGCGACTGTATGCTTAGTCCTTGGACGGTGGCGTGCAGGAATACACTTATTACTTTCTGTACATGCTATTTCAGACCGAATATTCAAAGTAGCATGGTAAACAATATCGGGAGCGCGTCACAGGCTGTCATTGTTCAAAAATGAACTAATGTGATGTGAATATAAAACCAACTTCACCTCAGTAAAGCAGGCTAGGCGGAATAGCGCTATTTACTGATGTTTTGTTGATAAACAAAATATAAAAATACATATAAATACATTTAGATAATTTACTTTAATCATTACTATTGGAATGTGAAGACTTTCAACCAGCACAACAAAAAAACGTTTCTGAAGACAATCACCTACTGCACCTTTAACTTAACTTGCGAAAGAGTTTGTAGACTATGTATTTAATTTTTTATTTTTTTTTTGAAAAGTTGTTTTCCATGCATCTTTATACCTTACTGGAAATGACCTTACAGTCTGTACCAGTTGTATGAGTGTGTGTCTGCTACTGTTTTTTGCGGGGGTTTTGCAAGGTGTAATTGCTTATTTTGGTCCCCCAGTGCATGGATGCACTTTTCTCCCCTCTTTTTCCATTTTTATTACATTTCTATTTGTAACATTTTCTAATAGTTTTTATTCAAAACAGCAATTCTTTTGGGAAATTTAACTAACCTAAAAAAAAATTGTCTTGTCCTAGTTAATGAGTGCTTATTTGTTCTTATATCTTCCCAACCACTGACAGAATCTGTTGAACACCTGTTGAATCTCCTGTTGGTTTTCTGTAAATGAAGCACACATTTCACATCATGGACTACTCTCTTTGAATTTTTTCAAACTTTAAAAGACAGCTGTGATGCATTATTGTCTAAACCTTCTCACACACATGCTTAAATTATCTTATTCCACAGCCTCTTCCTTTTCATGTATAACAAAACTGACATTTGCAGGGACAATTCCTTCCAGTTCCTTTAATTTTCTTTAAAACTTCTATGGACTCTCTGTCCTGAACTCTGTGATCCCAATGAATTGCGATAATCCTACACTCAATACATCTAAAGAGAAGCACATATTGTCTTATCTTCAATTTTCTTCTGACTCCTTCTTGGAATCTGAAAATCTCATTACAACCTCTATTAAAAGCACCTAAAAGCCTTACATATTAAAATCAGAAAGAGCTTCATTGCCAGGTATGTTCACACATAAAAGGAATTTGTTTTCGTGACAGAGCTTCTACAGTGCAACAGAATTACAGAGACAGGACAAAAAACAGATAATAAATATATTTTAAAAATAGAAGTAAGTAGTGGATGCAAATATACAATATCTGATCTGTCTTATTACTAGGGCCAGACAGAATCTGCGAACATGTTTTGCTATTTCTGCAAAGAGTTTTTTTTTTTAAATTTGCAGATTTATGCAGAATTATTTTGGGAGTATCGTAACTAAAAACTTAATTTATGAAATAAAAAATACTTTAACTTTTTTTTTTTTTTTTTTTAACTTTTATTTAATGTTTTCAATGCAAATCCAATTAGATTCTGTAAGAATGGGTTTTAACTACAGCGCTTCGAACTGTAGTTCTGCCGAGCGACTAAAAAGTTATCAGCATGATGATAAAAAAAATGGTAC
This sequence comes from Danio kyathit, assembly GCA_903798195.1. Lineage (NCBI taxonomy): Eukaryota > Metazoa > Chordata > Actinopteri > Cypriniformes > Danionidae > Danio > Danio kyathit. Next base: position 42,370,138 of record LR812525.1, read on the forward strand.
ATTTCTAGTCAAACCATTTTTCTGCAATCTTATACCAAAAATGGAAATAAGGGCAGTATTAATAGCTAAAAATGTGGGGGAGCGTTAATATTATGTGATTGTATTGGATTGCAATATGGAGCAATTAAGTGTTGATGTTAAATCAAAAGTAATTCACAATTACTTGAATATGAAATGATTTAATGACAATAATTCTCGATGGTTACAACTGAATTAATTACAAATAACTGTATAAAAAGATAAAACATGAAATGATAAAAACATATGATATTAATTGTACCCAGCTTAAATGTAAAAATAAAGTTACCAGAGGTGGAAGGAGAGACAGGGGGAGGGAGAGACAAAGAGAGTAAGTAGCCTCAAAAAGCCTGAAAAAAGTAGAGTCAGAGAAGATAGCCTCCAGAGCAGGAGAGGAGCAGAGCAGGAGAGAAGCAGACCAGAAAAAGAGACGGAGCCAAGTTTACCAGTTATTTTGTATCTTTCTTGACCATGTGACCAAAGCCCAAATACTGAGAGATTCAAACTGACCAATCAACATGTGCCCACATCATAAAACCCCCAAAGTCCACACAGCAGGCCCTGATCTAATCAGAATATGCCTTTGGAATTTGTGTGAGCCTTCTTTGGTGAAAAAGACATGTTTTGCCATATAAATATAAACAAATGCATATGATCATTTAGACTCTTACAATTCACTTATTTGGTAAACAAATCAAGTCTCTCATATAATATATCTACTAAAAGACAGAAAATATGACTTTACAAACTGTATTGTAAATAAATCATATAAATTATATTATATTACTATTATTAGATCACAAAAATATTAGTGAAATTAATTTAAAAAAAAACTTAAATACATAGATTCAATGACGGGCTAAAAATCTGCAGAATTTTTGCAAGCAAATTCCGTTTGGGCCTACTTCTTACCCAACATACCTCCTTTTCACTCAACCACTCTAAAGCGCAGACAGTATAGATTGATACACATATCCCAGCTTCACATGCTCTTCTTGATAAGGTGTGATAAAGTTCCCCCAAATGTCATTCGTCGCGCTAAAGAGATTTTATCTTAACATAGTTTGGATTGGAAAAGCAATGCAGGTATTATTCATATTCTATTATAAACTCTTCCATTTCCCTCACTCCTAAAAATTCTCAAGAAAACCTTGCCTTCTTGTTTGATTTACTTCACTTTTAGGATGTGTGTGCTGAAATAATTGACATACACTGTAGTTTACTAAACATTTAAAAGTGTTTCCCTCACTCTGGTCAGAGCTCATGTGGGTTTATTTTAATTATTTGTCTCATGTTCAGATACGAGATGGTATGTTGGACACTTCTCCCAGTGAAGTTGAAATCCCGTTTCTGGAAGCAAACAACAGCTGTCGTGCGATGCTCGTCCATCCAATCAAAGTCAGCAAAATTGTTAAAAATGGAAATGCTCCACTGATGCCTGCAGGAGCTTTTGCCTGGTTCATCTTATTTTTGATTCAGTCAATTTAATATTACAACAACAAATCAAATGGAGACTGTATGCAACTGATGTTTTACTACAGACTACTTTGCTAATGCACCTAAAAACCAGCATTTGAGGTAAAATTGCTGACTGAAGCTTAAACAGCTGCATTTAAGATGTTTTCTGAAATTCATACTTTATAATGGTGTCTTCGGGTGCTTTCACGCCTGTGAATCGATTCTTTTGTTCCGAAACAGGGATTCAAATTGTTACAATGTTGCACTTTGCTCTTGGCGCAGTTCGCTTACACGCAGCAAAGTTTTTAAATGGACCAAAAGAGCTAAAACAAGTCACGTGCGAGTAAACTCTCCTCGAATTGGTCAGAGTTTAAAAGTTTTATAAAGTAGTCTGGTCACGGATGTTTTCACACTGCATGACTATCTGGGGTAGCGTTCTGTCGCTGCTGTGTTTACACTGTAGCATGGATCGGCGACAGGAGAGTTCACACTGCATGACTTTAAAATAGGAAGAATCGCCGACAACTTTGTCCAAACTACATCTCTACATAATGGAAAAGGAAGGATTTAGCTTTGAAACTTGTGTTGCTCGCCTGGCTTTTGAAGAGAATTAACAATCTCTCCTCATCTTTTTTAACTTTTCGACCTGATTGTGGTATTGCTCAGATGACACGTCAAACAGACACAGTGCTCCTGCCAAATTTACACTAGTTTTTCCTCCATTTCTTGGGTCCAAATAAACTAAAAACGAGCGCTTTTAACTTCTCCCCTAGCCTCATGCTGGCCTGCAGGTACTGTACTAGTGAATGCTGCTCTCTCATTGGCTGTATCGCCAATGTTATTTTCAATCAGAACATATTCCACACAGTATGATTTGAATCGCCGACAGCTCCAGATATTTAGCACGCCTAATATCTCACGGGTGTCGGCGACTCATCGGCGATTCTCAGATCGCGTCTTTGATAGTTCACATTGTGTGTCTGTTACTCACGTGAACGAGCACCGATTTGCCTGTGATTTCAGACATTTGTCGGCAATTTCTCAAAACCTGTCGGCGAGTCAAAATCAGGGCTAAAATCATGCAGTCTGAACTCAGCATCAGTCAATTTTCCTAAAGGATAAACAGCTCTCGTTAATATTTCAGCATGTTTTCACTTTCATATTTTACATGAAACGCACATTTACAGGTAGGAATGACATCCCGCCCTACTCATAATTCCCTCTTCATATAGCCATATATATGGTTATTACATCGTTTTGCTTTCTCCCTACAATCAATCCGCTCCAGAGTTCGTTTCAATCGAGCCGAGACTACCTCATTCAGTCGATCTAGGACCGATTGTTTTGGCGCCGATCAGTGTGATTGCTGGATTCACTTATGCCAAACGAACCGCGCCAATTGGAGAAACGAGCCAGGTTCTGGAACAAAAGTCTAGGTGTGAAAGCACCCTTAAAATGTATTGCGAGTGTGCAGATCATTTTATGTAAATTAATAAAAATAGAGAGCACTAGAGATACAGTATATACATATCTGCAGAGTATATATTTGTTTCAGTTATGCTTTATTCATTTATTATAGAAGGAAAAAATACTTTTATAATTGCTAGCTTTTTTTTGTCAGTCCATGAGTTTTTATAAAACATAAGATCATATAAAACATTTTGCAATTTGTAGTAGTACACTTTTTTAAAACATTTTATTCAAAATTTTTTTAATTATATATATTTTTTATACTATATAAAAAAAGCACGGTGGCTTAGTTGTTAGCAGTGTTGCCCCACAGCAAGAAGGTCACTTGTTCAAGCCCTGGCTGAGCCAGTTGGCATTTCTGTGTGGAGTTTGCATGTTCTCTCCGTGTTGGCATGGGTTTCCTCCGGGTGCTCCGGTTTCCCCCACAGTCCAAAGACATGCACTACAGGTGAATTAAATAAACTGAATTGGCCATAGTGTATGAGTGTGTGTGAAGGAGCGTGTATGGGTGTTTCCTAGTACGGGGTTGTCGCTGGAAGGGCATCCGCTGCGTTAAACATATGCCTGAATAGTTGGCAGTTCATTCTGCTGTGGTGACCTCTAAGATAAAGACTAAGCCGAAGGAAAAGGAATGAATGAATGACTGAAAAAAACTGCATGTTATATGAAGTGTTTAATCTTCCTCTTCAACATGTAACACTGTACAGATGTAATACAACCATTAACAGATAACTGCCTTTATATTACAGATCTAAATGTTGTTAGTCAGTACATCCTTCCGTATATTTTTCTATTTGTATAACAAATGTATATATTTCTGTACAGTAATCATACCCTAGAAAAAGAATAAAGACTTTATGTATACATATCCAAAATGTCTGCTTCTCAATGTGAGTTGTGTTGTCTAGAATTAAAAACGTTGAAAATGATTTGTTCATTTACAAATAATCTCTTACATCTTATAAAAGTGATACAATGCAGTTATAACTGACAAACCCTGCCAAAATAAAAACTATTCATATCCAAATATCCATCCCATTCTAGCTCCTTTGGTTCTTTTAAAAAGCGAACTTACTTTAAATACAATGGGGCAGATACTACAAATAAATATTGAAGACAAAATAAATAAAAACACAAGAACTCAAATGGAAATACTAGTTTGTGTCCAGATTTACAGTCTTAGATTTGATCAGAAAGCATTAGATTGTTACTTGGCTTTCAGAAGTCATTATAATCATGTGTGCTCTTTTTAATTTAATCATACTATACAGAAAATGATGTGCATGTTATTGTATATATTACAAGGATATGGTTTTTCTTAACGCGGTATCTGTTCACCACTGGCAGCAAAAAGGGGATTTTGTCCACATCATGTTGCACGTAAGACTTGTTGTTGCTGGAATCCTCAGTTATTTTGTGTTGTAAACATAGTCTAAATTCCAATGTGATTCCCATTGTTATGGTGTGCGTCGGTAAGTTCATAATCTGACACTGCTCAAACATGCCAGTGAAGTATTTAGAGAGTAATTCTTGTGTCAAATAGTGCACTTTAATTTAAATAAAAATATCCTTAAAATTTAGGCTGGTATGGTTTGCTTATTTTTTCAGATACCGCTTTCCACTATAATTTACAGCAACAACAGGCAGTGAGAGTGGTTCATGTGTTGACCTTTGGCCTTTCAAGAGTAGATGGTGATGACCTCACGACCTCCACCTCTTACAAGCAGCACTCGTTCTAGCCCCTCAGTCAACACCTCAAGGAACTCCATATCTGAAGCCTAAGAGTTAAAGAAACAGCCGGTTGTGCACTTTTGCTGAAATGAGGCGTGACTTCATGGTGCATTTATCCGTATCTAGCCAAAAACTAAGCATGAACTTCTGTAGGTGGACAGAATTGTGGATACATTAAGATTGTTTTGGCACAACATAAAATTAATTACCTTACAAAACATTTCCCAGTCAAACCCAACACCAAAATCATACACAAACTGCTGTTAGTAAGCTTAAACACATCTGGTCAAATCAAATCAAATCAAATCATAAAAAACAGTAAAACTTATGGCTATGTTTAATAGTAAAAGTAAGAGCATTATTTCCACATGCAAAATGTGAAGGGGACTCAAGGGATTAGGACTAAACAGCTGTGTAATATTAAGAAAACCCCTTATCAATGAGGCTAATCAGAAAAAGGCTTGAATTTGCTAGGGAGAATAAAGATTAGACTGGAGCAATGAAAGAAGGCCATGTGGTCTGATGAGTCCAGATTTCGGTGCGTCAGAGTAAGAAAAGAGATGGATGAAGTGATGCCTGATGCCTACAATACGAGAGGTCAGTGCTGTGATCTGGGGATGCTGCAGTTGGTCAGGTCTATAGGCTCAGCAATATTATCCCCAAATAATGAGGTTAGCTTACTACCTAAATATACTGAATGACCAGTTTACTCCATCAATGATTTATTTTTCTTCCCCAATGCCACAGGCATGTTCAAGATGATAAGTGAAAGATTGGTTTGGGGAGCTCGAGGCATCCATTTTATACATGGATTGGCCCCCACAGAGTCCAGACCTGAACCCTATTTAGATTCATTTAGATGTGCTGGAGGAGATTTTGCTCAGTGTTCTGACTCCCCTATCACCATTACAAGATCTTGGCAAAAAACAAATGTATGGAGAGGAAAAAATGTTGTAACATTGCCATAGCAAATGCATGCAGTAATTATTTAATGCACATTCGTGTCAACAATATTTAATGGTCCAATGAAAAATTTAAAAATGTGTGACTTTTTGGTTGGACAAGCAATAATATATACTTTCTTTTGCCAAAGTAATCAAAATTTTAGGGGATTTAAAAACACACGAGGCAATGCAGTTTTCAGGACATGACTCTATTAGAAGATACAGTGCTCAGCATAATTGAGTACACCTCATTTTGAAAATGAATATTTTTATCCATATCTCAGTGAATATAGGCAATGTATTTTGATGCATTTAAACAAAACAGATTTATTAAACAGATATATTTATTAAAATACGATTTTAGTCACCAAACATATTTAGAAATTGAAAGATAAAACAATTAAATTTAAGCAAAATATTTTTTAAATATTACAACCCACAAAATTTCTCCATTTTTTTTGCTTCTCTTGATTTTTTCTTTGTTTTAAATTTGTATTTAATATTTTTCTATAACATATAAATTTGGGTTTACTGGTTTTTGGACCGTTATCGCAAGTTATTTTGTTAAATAAGTTATTTTGCTCCAGATTTGGCTTCAGTACTGACTAATCTAATGTATATGCACAAATATAATATTGTATAGCTTCCTATTAAAAAATATGAACTTAAAAGATAGATTTGTGAGGGGTCTACTTATATCTGCTGAGCACTGTATACTGTATTATATACTGTACATTTGAAAAAAAAGACATATTGTACACACTGTATTTGAAAGATTCTTTTTTGATGATATTTTTTGCTCTACAATGTAAATTACTCATTCCTATACTCTAATCACAATTTTTTAAGATAGTATGTTTATTTATTTAAAATATGTTTAATAAGTGAACAGAAATAAGCTTTTGGGATGTCAGTGTGCACAGAGACTACCTTGTAGAACAAAATGTTTATATATCAGGTAATGTTTCCCAAAGACCAGATTTGACTCATTATTTGAAAAGCACATAATGAAATAAGAGCTTAATTTTAATGTTATTCCGTCAGTACTGTACATAATTGTTTTAAAGTTCAAAAGAAAGATCAGAAGGGTTTGTTTATTGATTCCCAGAGCAACTGTATTATAGATTTAACCCCAATTGACAAAAAGTGGTCAACCTTAAGATTACATCAAAGAGATTAATTGAATTTTCATTTTATGAGAAACTTGTGACACTTGGATATTTTTATATTCCTGGTTAATGAATGTATTTGTGAGCTGGAAAAAGCTCAAAACATGACCCATGTCATAGATGTGCCACTTTTTTTCAATAAAAAGACTGCAAATACTGCAGTGAAATCTAAACAGTAGAGTGTGTCATTCTTGTTTTGTGAAGAAGGAAAAAAGAATAATGTTGCCTTTAGGGTCATTTCTTTATGTATCAGTTAATCTTAAACATAAATGAAATGTGTTGGTAGTTTTAATGAATTTTGAATACAAACTAGCTAATGTGTCAAACTTAAAGAAGGTTAGAAAAACTGTGTGAAGAGTTTTGAGAAATAGATCCTAGTAATTGTAAATAAAACTGCAATAAAGTATTGGTAACATTTTGCAATACTGTTGTATTAGTTAATGTAAGGGGCAGCACGGTGGCGCAGTGGGTAACACAATCGCCTCACAGCAAGAAGGTCGCTGGTTCGAGCTGGCTGGGTCAGTTGGCATTTCTGTGTGGAGTTTGCATGTTTTTCCCGTGTTCGCGTGGGTTTCCTCCGGGTGCTCCGGTTTCCCCCACAAGTCCAAAAATCATGTGGTATAGGTGAATTGGGTAAGCTTAAATTGTCGGTAGTGTATGAATGTGAATGAGTGTGTATGGATGTATTAATAAAGGGACTAAGCCGAGATTAATAAAGGGACTAAGCTGAAAAGAAAATGAATGAATGATTAGTTAATGTCAGTTAATTTACCAACATAAACAAACAATGAACAATAGATTTACTACAGTACTTCTTCATGTTAGGTAATGAAAATACAGTTGTTAATTCATGGTGCATTACCTAATGTTAACAAGCATGAACTTGGATGGTAATAATACATTAGTAAATGCTGAATTATGATTAATAAATGCTGTACTAGTATTCTACATTATAAGTTCATGTTAGTAAATGCATTAACTAATGAACCTTATTGTGAAGTGTGACCAAAGTATTACACTATATTGTTTTCTGTGAAGGATACAGTTTTCATCTCCCTCTTGGTTCCGTGGAGGTCCTGGCATATTTAGCAGCACAAGTCTGGCATCATGGGATTTGTTGACAATAACCTCATTCAGCTTCACAGCTGTGTGCATCCGCCGGACATTAGACTGGTCACTGTAACAAACACACATTCAGCGTTGAGTTAAGGTGGATACTTTTTTGTGTACATTTGTGTAATTAAAAAAAGAAGGGCAAAGGCTCTTATTAGCTTTTCCAGATAATAGGCAGTAGAACATTAAAGTTAAGCAAGCATGCACACCTATAGTTTACTTAGGGAAAAAGGCAAACACAAACAGAAAGTCAACATCGGTGATCCTCTACATTTTATGCTATAAAAAAGAAATAGGGCTATGTTTCCAGGATAAAAAGTAAAACTCACAAACTTTATTGCAAACAGTGTGTCAAGAGAGTTCATTGCTTTCTTGCCAGTTCTTGTTGCTGCTTGTCTACTCACGGTTTAATGCTTATTAGCTCTCTGAAGTTTTCTGGTGCGTTGTTTCGGTTACGTCTCTCTGCTTCTATCTTTTCACTAGTCCAGGTCATCTGGTTTTTCTCTGGTATTACCTCAATGGTTTCCTCTTCTTCGTCCGAGTATAAACTGCCCATCCTTATCAGTGAGTGTCTGTCCTTCACTAGCTGGGCCTGCAGTGAAGAGTAATGACTGCATTTCAAAGAGCTACTGGAGGATTTCTTTGGCTTTTGAAAGTCAATAACTCATTGAAGGTTTGTTAGACTTTGATCTATTATGTACATAAAGTCAAAAGCATTTTTTATTCTTTTAAAATGTAATCTCATTATACGTACCACATTTTTAAAAACCAATAGGTTTTTGTCGACAGAAGTAAGAGAAAACACCTTTAATTTGGTGGTTTTAGTTTAGTTTAACAATTTTATCATTAATCCCACCAGGGGCAATTAAATTTGGGCAGTAGCATCATGATACAACAAACACATAAAAAGACAAATCACTTACAAACAATATTAAAAAACACAATCCAGCATGCTTCATAATATCGTCATAAACAGAAGTAAAAAATAAACAGCAATAAGAAAAGACCCATACATTAAAAATGTAAAAACTTGCTAAAATGTAAGGTTATAAAACCTTATTGCATCAGGAACAAAGGTGAATTTATATCTTTTAGAAGAGCATTTAATGCTTCTAAACCTTCTTCCAGAGGGCAACAATACAAAAAAAAAAAGTCTTCAGAGGATGGAAATCATCTCCTATCACACTTTGAATTTTCCTTATCATTTGCTGTTCATGTAACTCTGCTAGACTCCGCAGAGGCAAACAAATAACCTTGGAGCAAGTTTTGAAGGCGATTTTTGTGAAAAGTGAGAGTGAGGAAAACCAGCATAAAAAGGAAAAGCTTAATATACTCTCATGTATTCTAAAAGGTTCTCAGTATATGTTTTTCTACACAGAAAGAGGTCAGTTTCCTGAGAACATACATTCTCTGATGCACTTTTTTAGGAACAGCTTCTGAGTTCTGCTGGAATTTTAATGTGGTATCAAAGATTGTGCCTAGGTGCATTCCTGATATATTCCTGTACCCTTTCAATTGTTTTCCATTCAAATACACCGGTTTCACCTCTGAGAAGTTTCTCAAATCAATTACCATCTCTTTCGTTCAGTTGTAGTTCAACACTTTGCACCACTTTAAGAGTTCACACTTAGATATTGCTTGATAATAATAGCAGGTTTGGCATGCTGTCCCGGGAGAGAACCCTGAGCTCGGAGATAATTGAGCCCAGGACTCCCGCCTGGTCAATGAGCTTGTGAGGGGGTACAAGATCAGGTAGTTCTCAAAAGCTCCCCCTGGTAAAGGAAGAAAGGTGGAGATGGGGTGGATGGGGGGGATTCTACAAAAAATTAAGATGAGAGAGTAATGCTAGACTGGCTATTTATAGTGAGTTTGGAATGATCCGATTGGCTTACTAATGATTACAGATGAGAGACCAGCTGCAAAAAATCATATCATGTGCTCCTCTCGAAATTAGTTTGCTAAATTCACTTAAAAAAAAACTCAATCTGTATTTGTTAACAATTATAAAAAAAAACTGTCATAAGCATATTTGACTATATGGCAATTGTCCTTAGTGCTGCAACATTTATTTGTGTACAATATAAAAAGAATTAAGAATCAAGAATTTGGACAGGAGCGCCTCCAAGGGGTGGCCTAACTCTGGCCACCCCTGTGGCCACCCCAATATGATTTTGCTGTTGACATTATTAATTTAAATGTACTTATGTAAATTCCCAATATTTCAATAAATAAAATGCAGCCACTACATTATTGTTGGTGCCACTGACGTAGCTGATTCACTGATCTCCCCCTCAGCGCTGGTTCAACGCTGGTGGAAGCAAACTGACGCATGCGCGCAGAAAACCATTCCCGTGCGCCTCACGCACTCCTGTGAGAATCCCGGTTGTTTGCATGCATTCCGCTAAAATACGCGCCGCTCATGCGCCGTGAAACAGGAGTAACAGCCTTTTGTGCAGAGGTGTCGGCACGCATCGAGTTTTGCAAGTCGACTAAACTAAAGTTTATATAATATGATGATGTAGTAACTTTCACTAAGCATGGCTTTAAAGCAGAAAGGAGGGATAAAGAGTCAGGGAGGTAAGACTTCATTACAGTATGTTGTGTATGGGATGGTTCGCCCATGGTGTCATTTAAACTAGAATCACCACTGCCCTCCCCGATCGTCGTTGACAGCACACACACACCTTCAATAGACAGCAATGGCAATATAATATTTACCTTAAGGTACATCAATAGAAGAAGCTGCATTAATAATATTGTGGCTCAAAAAGGAATATGGATAAATTATATTATTAGGGTCTGTATAGTGAATGTGTGTGTAGTAATGCCTTTTGTTCAGTTTGTTCATTTGTTTGTTTTATTAATTAATTCATGAATCTTCATGAATTTTAGACTTGGCATATACCATATTCTGTGCAATAAAAGTATGTAAAAAATAACAAAAAAGTTATATATATATATATATATATATATATATATATATATATATATATATATATATATATATATATATATATGAAAAGTGTTTTTAAACTAAATATTGATTTTATTTGATTTGCACATGTACTTGCTGAATTATTTCAAGGAATAAATTGCAATATTTTAAGAGTAATTAATTAAACGAATTAAAACCACATTATTTCATTTACCAGAAACAAAAATATAACATTACACTGAATTCATAAATTTTTTTTGTGTGCCACCCCAAGATTTGCTGCGGCCTCTTCTGGCCACACCTAAGAAAATTTTCTGGGGGCGCCACTGAATTTGGATCAAAGAATTTGGAAAAAAAATTAATTTGCAACATCACATTACACTGGTGCAATATACATAAATAAATACATTATCATTGAATGACGTTAAAAGAACAAAATCCTGCACCCAAAGTGCTTTTTAAAAAAGCTTTAAGAGACCTTAATAATAATACAAAAGTGCTTATTCACTAGGAAGACATAATTTTATCAGCTCATTCAAAATAAAAAAAACAAAAGGCTTCCAATGAGTTCGAATTAAAGAGATGAAGCTGAATGTACGCCAGTTTAAGAGAATGTGTGCACTAAAAAAACAAAGAGGACACCTGTTACCATTTACACCTATTTTTAGAACAGCAAAATACAGTATTTTATGAATTTTTAGTTCATATCCAAAAACAGCCTCATTCACTAATAATTGTGTGAATTAATAGTTTGTATTTGTACGCACAGGCAAACTTCCCTGCCTAACTCATAACAAATTTACACACATGAATTTGTTCATATTTGTATGTTATAGTGAATCTGGAGTATTTTAAATACTAGTAATTTGCATGACTAATCATGTCTAGTCATTTGCATGACTAATCAACCACGCACACATGATGTCTAGATACATGTAAGGTTCCCTTTCAGCCTTTCCTCACTCATCAAGCACATGACTCTTGCCTGATTTTTAAGCAATGTCACATCTTCCATTCACGAAAAACTAAACCAATTCAAACACAGTATATAAACACACACCCAGATTACAGAACTGCACGTAAATGGCGTTGTTATTCAGAGAAACCTCACAGCTTGAACTTTAACACAGATTTGGTGATTTATCTGTTCACATGCTGATGTCATGCACAAACTTGCTTGATTAGTGAATGACCCGCATTTTCACAATATCTAAAAAATAAAAGTAGGACCGTTTATATCATTTTAATGAGTGAATACTGCCATACCTCTCTGTCTCTTTCTGCACTGGAAAGCCTCATTTGTTTCAGCATCTGTGACCTCTGCTCCATCATCAGTGTTCGCTCATAAGTATATGCTGAGATGTCACTGTCATGCTATGAATAACAACATTTGACAGACACAAAATGAAATTATAATGGCATAAACGGTTTTTGTGATGGGCTGAGATACGTGAAGTATTAGTAGTAGTAGAAAAATGTATTGTTTATACCATCTCGACCACTTCCACCTCTGCTTCTAATCTGAGCTGGTACAGGAAGGTTGCCAGATCCTTCTTCATCTGAATACTGTTATCATCCATTTGAGCCACAGTGAAGATTCGCATCTTACATTTACGCCACACCTGAACGACAAAAAAACCAATATAGTCAAAAGATGTAGAACCATAAGATTTTTATTATTTTCAAAGTGCTGTCCAGCCTTTTTGTTTGATACAAAATACAGCAAAAACAGTAAAAAATAGTTAAAAAAACTGAGATTTAAAACAACTTTTCTATATTAATAAATTCTAAAATCAAATCTACGTAAAAATTTAGCATAGGGATCAATTCTCACTATTAACTGGTTGCTTAATAGCATCCTTATTATTAAGATATTAGATGTTTTTATTTGTAGTTTGTAGACATATTCTGCATGATCATATTCTACATCCCTAATCCAACCCCATACCTAAACCCATCTACAACCTTAATAACTATTAATAAGCAACAAATCAGTACTTTATTGAGTGTTAGTTTATGGTTTGGTAATAGCAAGAATCGTACCTTAAAATAAAATGTGGCCCAAACGTATTTCTGTGATTTTAAAGCTAATTTTTAACATAATTACTCCAGTCATAGGTTCCTTTTGAAATCATTATAATATGCAGATTTACTGTTCAAGAAATGTTTATTATTGGTTATTATCATCATCTATATTAATTGACATTCCAATGCCAACTGACCCAGCCAAGTCATTTTGTAGGATTCTTTGATCAATAGAAAGATACAACTTGTCCACTACTGGTAAAAAAATGTCTTTAAAAAACATAACTTACTGTATACGTATATGAGATAAACTCTCCTAACCCTGTCTTCTGTTCATTGACAATGATAGTTTTCACTAGTTTGCACATGGAGCCTCTTGGCACCATCTAAGCACTGGCAGTGGTTCACTGAATACTGTCAATCACTTCCCAGCTCAACCAATAATAAGGGTATGGGGGGGTGTGGCTACTGCTGCACGCAAACTGAGCCAAAGAGTGCGGGATCGACATGTTACTTAAGAATCTAAATCCTTATTGGTACATTCACAAAACACACAAGTACCTTTAACAGCCAAGCCCCATCTAAAATAAATCAGACATTGTAAATGTTAGGAATAAGCCTTAAGGGATAGTTCACCCAAGAATGAACATTCTGTCATCATTTACTCATCCTTTACTTTCTAAAAAAACCTGTTTCTTTCTTCTTTTGAACACAAAGGAAGTTATTTTGAAAAATGCTGAAAACCTCTAACCATTAACTTATAAAATTATACTATTTATTTGTCCTACTATGAAATTCAGTAATTACAGGTTTTCAGCCTTCTTCAAAATATCTTTCTTTGTGTTCAAAATACGAAAGATATAGAGCCCTATCATACACCCGGCGCAATGCGAAGCAAGGCACGATGCAATTGTTGTTTGCTAGTTTCAGCTCGACGCAAGAGTCATTTTGACGTTTTTCCCCACGCTATTTAAATAGCAAATGCATTTGCGCTCATATGTGCACCCATAAGCGTTCTGGTCTAAAAAAGGAGGTGTGTTGAGGTGCATTGCTGGCGCGTTGCTATTTTGAGAAACTAGAATAGACTGTTTAATAGACCAGCTGAGAGCAGGTCTAAAGTTCAGCGCAGAGCGCGTTAGTTGTGCGCCTCGCTTAAACATTGCTTAATACACACAGGATGTTACGGAGACCCGGAGGGGACGTGATGGTGGAAAAAAAAACTGAGTGGGAGAAAAAAAAAATGGGTTGGAGAAAAAAAAACAGTGATAGGAAAATATATATTTTTAAAAGTTTTTGCGTTCCCTCGCAAAGATGTTTTGCGAGGGAACGCAAAGATGTTTTGCGAGGGAACGCAAAGATGTTTTGCGAGGGAACGCAAAGATGTTTTGCGAGGGCACGCAAAGATGTTTTGCGTTCCCTCGCAAAACTGATTTTCCACAAACACTTCCTGATCACTGACTGACAGACGCGCTCCGTATGATAAACTGATCCCAGATCAGCTTCTGTACACGCCATCTAAAGAGGAGCGAAATTGCTGGGCATTTTGGTATATTCGGGTGTATGTTTAGACAAGACAAATACTCTTAATAATTTGTAAACATGTCCGTACTGCGTGTTTTATTTTAAACACACCTAATGGCAAACTAATGCACAAACAGTTACGAAAGTAACGGAATACTTTCATTATAGATCTGTGCATTATACAGTGACACTGACACCACTGTAATCAAATAAATAACGAGAGATTAATTTGCTGCTCCTCACTTGTTTGATAACAGAGGTGTAACGTTGGTGTGTACTGATCTGGGATCAGTTTATCATACGGAGCGCTTCTGTCAGTCAGCGCTTATACCAGTCGTTGGCTCATATGCATTCGCTGATACTGAATGATATGATAGCAGGATAGAATAGTAAAATACGGCACAATCCAGTCAAAAACGGGAGGGTTGACATGTATGAATTCATTGATGAATTCACTTAAGTGAAGAGGAAGTGTTTGTGGAAAAACAGTTTTGCGAGGGAACGCAAAACATTTTTGCGTTCCCTCGCAAAACATCTTTGCGTTCCCTCTCAAAACATCTTTGCGAGGGAACGCAATCTTTGCGAGGGAACGCAAAACTTTTAAAAATATATATTTTCCTATCACTGTTTTTTTTTTCTCCCACCCATTTTTTTTTTCTCCCACTCAGTTTTTTTTTCCACCATCACGTCCCTTCCGGGTCTCCGTAGGATGTAGAGCAATACGCAAATATCTTTACAAATGAAAAATAATTAAAGGATTAAAATATTACAAAAATTATTACTTTCTAGCCTACATAAATATAAAAACCACTGCCTTCATGCATTCTTTATCTGGGGTGGGCTTTTTCAGTTTATTCCTGACAAATTGCTTTTGTATAATGTTATTATTATTAGCAGTATTATTTATTATATGCATATTTTTATTTGTTTTATTAAAAACCTGTCAGCTTTTAGACCATATGGGGCATAGCATGTGTGTTTGGATATAACTCAGTTTTTTGACCACACTTCATTATTACTGTTCATTTATTCGTTTGCTGGAAATTAGAACTGAATTTAGAAATAGTTTTGAAACAAATCTTTGCGCTTAACAAACTAAATTAATTATGTAGGCTAATGGACGTCTGTGCGTACAACACATTTCCTTATCCACGAGAGTGAAAGTGAAAGTAAAGAATGAGGAGGCTCAGCTGCAGATGGTCTGTTTAACTGTTTTCTCGCTTGTGAAGCGTTCAGTTTTTCCACTTACAAAGTCCGCCATGTAAATAGCAAATGTGCTATGGTGCGACGCAACTGACTCTTAAAGGGAATGGGAGATGATTCTTTTCCGTCCTTAAAATAGCAAAAGTGGATTCTGACATGTTCTTAATGCTTTTGCGCCCTGCGCTTTGGACTTTGCGCCTAGATCGTTAAAATAAGGCCCTTAGAATCACATTTTTGTGTGAACTACCCCTTTAACCCGTGTACTCCTTACTTCCACTTTAAAATAAAGGTGTTTATAATTTAATAATTGGTATTACATATAATTTAATTGGATTTAATTTATAAATCAGCTTTATAATTTATATAATATTGGTTAAATGGCTTATTTCACACTGTTTTTCACCTTGTGTTGTTTGAGAAGGAAAGGCAGGAGCATGAGCATTCCACCGTCATGCACAATCCACCAAACGTCAATATATCCATCAGTAAAGCGCTCGTGATTGCTGGGATAGAATGACACATTCTTTGGCACCATCAGCGCCAGGTGTGCAGCTGTGGTACAGCGGACTGTATCTGTGAAAGAGGAATAGATTAACATCAGCCTTTCTCAGGAAAATGTTTGTTAGCAGATGATTACAAGCACACATAATAATTCCAATAAATCTTGCACTCACTTATGAAGGTTTTCCAAGCCCGTGGGTCTTCACTCTGTCTCCAGCCATATGGCCAGCCCATAACAACCGTGTTGTGCTTCATGCCTCCCAGACCACAGGACTGGATGAGGTGCGCAATCCCTTCTCTGACTTTAGAGGCGACCACCACCTGACAGAAGCCCTTCACCCGCTCGATCTCCATCATGTTCTTGATCGCCTAATAGCACAACCATAAAACACAATGTAATATCAATATCCACTGTTTACACTTTAATATACAAATGTGGCTTCTTCTCAAGATGATATAAGACAGTTAGTTAATTGTTTATTTTAATGCCATGTTGGCATACAAGGCTATCAGAACAGCAAAAACAAATGACAATAACACAAAGTTACATAAATACAAAATTGAAATCAAGCAAGCAAAATATAAAAACAAAGCAATTAAAATTAACATTTTCAATTGAACATACTGCATGATACAAATTCTAAATATTTTTGGTAAAATCATATATTAAACAATTCCCTTAGTGAGTGTACTTTATAAAAAATATTAAATTGAATTAAATTTATTTAGGGCGACACAGTGGCGCAGTAGGTAGTGCTGTCGGCTCACAGCAAGAAGGTCGCTGGGTCGCAGGTTCGAACCTCGGCTGGGTCCGTTGGCATTTCTGTGTGGAGTTTGCATGTTCTCCCTGTTTCGCGTGGGTTTCCTCCGGGTGCTCCGGTTTCCCCCACAGTCTAAAGACATGCGGTACAGGTGAATTGGGTAGACTAAATTGTCTGTAGTGTATAAGTGTGGATGAGTGTATGGATGTTTCCCAGAGATGGTTTGCGGCTGGAAGGGCATCCGCTGCGTAAAAATGTGCTGGATAAGTTGGTGGTTCATTCCGCTGTGACGACCCCAGATTAATAAAGGGACTAAGCCGACAAAAAAATGAATGAATAAATTTATTTATTAATTTATAATTAAAATAATTAGGTAACACTTTATTTTGATGGTCCATTTGAGTATTAGTAGACTGTCTGCCTAATATCTGTTGATACTGCTCCTTCAACAGACATTTAACTGACTATAAGAAACTTTGCAAGTACATCTCACCTTACACTAACTCTAACCCTAACCTCAACCCTAACCCCAACCTAACAGTCTACTTATAATCTAAAGAGAATTAGTTGGCATGTAGATGCAATGCAACTTAAATTCAACAAACCAATCATCAAAATAAAATAAATATATATATATTCTTTATTTATATATGTACAGTTGAAATCAGAATTATTAAACCCCCTTTGAATTTTTTTTTCTTTTTAAAATATTTCCTAAATGATGTTTAACAGAGCAAGGACATTTTCACAGTATGTCTGCTAACATTTTTTCTTTGTTTTATTTCAGCTAGAATAAAAGAAGTTTTTAATTTTTTAAAACCATTTTAGGTCAAAATTATTAGCCCCTTTAATCTATATATTTTTTTCAATAGTCTACAGAACAAAACATTGTTATACAATAACTTGCCTAATCAACCTAACCTGCCTAGTTAACCTAATTTACCTAGTTAAGCCTTTAAATGTCACTTTAAGCTGTATAGAAGTGTCTTGAAAAATATCTAGTCAAATATTATTTACTGTATATATATATAATCTTTGAGCTAAAACTATAATTTTATCATCTTGTAAAACCTACGAGTCAGTCTTGTATGACCAATAAATCATCTTCTGAACCGATTTTAAAAGAAATGAAAAGTATATTTCAAATTTGAGGATGGATTTCTTGCCATAATATATATGTATTTATTCATTTCTGGTTTGATAGTCTGATGGAAAAATTTGACACTATATAACTTCCGTATTAGCAGCTAAGAACTACAACACCAAGGACCTAATTTTGATTGCAAATCCTGAATATGGCTGCAGGTTATGAAGGACGTGATGATGCAACAAGCCCATGTAAATCCGGACAATTCCTTACCTGTTCTGAGGCTTGTGTTTCCCCATAGCATTCCAGGAAGTTTCCCTGAATAACAGATCCTACAATGGTGAGGCCTTTCCCTGCTTTCAGCTGTGAGGCAAAGGTCAGCATTCTGGGATATTTTACATGCAGATCCTCATCCAACTTCAGCAGAACCAGCAGCTGAGGCCTATTAACATGATTCGAGTTTAATCTCATTGCAGGGCAAAAGTTTATATAAAATTAATACTGCGTTGCATTATGTCCACATGGAGCAAGGATGCATTAAAAGTGACTGTGATTGCATTTATAATGTTACAAAAGTTTTTATTTAAAATAAGTGCTAACAGAAACTTTATTATAAACACTCCATGTTCTGGGAAAACATTTAGCAATTCTGAATGTACTTTACGCAGGTGAGTAGGCTTGACAAACCTACTGTAGAAGACACACTCTCTGTGTGTTTATGTACAGTTATATGTGTGTATGTATGTATGTATGTATGTATGTGTATTAATGTATTAAAAAAGCTGCTAAACTAACTTAGATTTATCTATATTGTGCTGCTCTCTGGTGATTTCAAGTGCTACTTTTATCTTCGTTTGTAAGTCGAGTTGGATAAAAGCATAAGCTAATTAATAAATGTACAGTAATGTAAATGTAATAATTAATTAAATACATAAATCATAAAATCGAAATTCCACAGGAAGTCTCAGTCCTACTCCCAAATATTTTTGCAAATGTTAAGCAGCACTTATTTATAATAATATTAAATTAAAAATGTTTTTTGATCACCAAATCGGAATGTTGGATCATGTGTCACAAAAAAATCTGAGAAATTTTGCTTTGCCAGCACAGGAATAAGTTACACTGCAAAATATTCTAAAATATTATTGTATGGTTGTTTTCAATCCTAATAATAATAATAATAATAATAATAATTCACAGTATAATAATTTTACTGTATTTTTGATGCAGCCTGCATTAAGTTAATAATGATAATGTAATAACTACCGTACTGTATATGGTAATATCAGCGCAAACACTGTATGAAATATGCCTGCAGGAGCATATTACTCAAACAACATCCTCCAGCTTCTCAAACAACTTTGAAGGTGTTCCCCAGTCATTATCAAATTCATTTTCAAGAGTTTTGGAAAATGGCCAATCGTGATATTTAAGTTAAATTTTACTGCAGTGACAATGAATATTTTCTAGGTTTTTTATTGTTTAGAAATATTTTACTGTGGAAAACAAACACAGTTGTCAAACTAAGACACAACCTCCAGTTTTTAGTGTGGGGTGGTCCAGCCTCCAGGCGAAGCAGAGAGTAACGGGCGGCGCTCAGAGACAAACCACGGATTCCATCACCCCATTCCTTCTCTGCTCTAAAACACAAGAAAATACACCAAGCAGAGATTTGGACCACATGTGGGGAGCTGCAATTCCTCTTTAAGTGCTTTCCAGTGATTTATATCAATTTAATGGGTGCAATTAAGAAGCACTCACCCCTGATACTCAATGTACTTGTAGATCATTCCGGCAATGCCCATCGCTACAATGGCATAGTACCAAGAGGAGATGAACATAAGGGCTAAACACATACTCATGCCCAGAAAAGACAGAGCCCTGAGAGACAACATAGAACATATCATAAAAGACTATTTTACTCAGCATGATTGTTACCATAACAGAAATTGTTTTAAAGGGATAGTACGATCAAAATTAACATTTAATTATTTGTTGACATTTACTTTTGTTCTGTTGAACACAAAAGAAGATATTTTTAAGAATGTTGGAAATCTGTAACTATTGAAATCTATAGTATTTGTTTATCCTACTATGGATATCAATGGTTAGCAGTTTCCAACATTTTTCAAATTATCTTCTTTTGTTCAACAAGGTTTTCATTTTTATCCCTTTAATAAAGTTCATTTGTAAACAGTGGCTGGAAGTGAATAGTGGAAATCAAGGGCTCTGAGTTTTGAGTTTGAGACAGTTTGACCTAAATTCAAATGTGATTGCAAGAGAAGACTTTCCACAAATAAGATCAAATTAATGAAATGTACACATACCAATGGTAATATCTGAACCGTGGTCTCCAGTTTGGTGTCCTTAATAGTGTTTGTACTGCACATGCCAAGTTTACAAATAGATAACACATCAGGAAAAACCTGTCAGGTGAACAAGCATACAGTATATACCTATTAAAATAAGTGACCTTTAAAACATGCAAGGTACAAATAATAACATTTTGAGATGAAGGAACTGATACCAATGTGGTTGGGTGGTAAATATGATGCATATCAATATGATTGCTGTAGATAGCTTGAGCCCAAAACTGAACCCATAAAGTGCTCCATCTTTAATTTTATCAACAGAATCTGCTGTATTTGCCATTCAAAATACACTTCAGTGTAAGCTACACTTCCTGTAGTGCATACAGTATTCCCGTAGCTTTGCCAAAGTTCAAGGTCTGGATCCAAGGAAAAGCAAAATACCATAATAAAATGTAAAATGTGTGGGCTGAATTCAATGTAAGTTGTTTTGAATAAATACGCCTGCTAAATACGTAAATGCAAATCTGCATTAAATGGACCAGATAATTATTAAACCCAAAATAAAATGCACTGGTTCAGGTTCAATGTGAAAAATAATGAAAAATAATAAATTACAAATACAAAGTAAAAATGTAAACGTTTATATGTTTACATATAAATGTTTATATGCAATTAAAATAATGTATTATTTATTAGTAAATTGGGATGATTCAGCTTGTGTAGGTTGGCAGTGCATCCTCACATAGAGAGAATTGGAGCGACCATATCCAGTGATGCAATGAGGATGCCAAGCTCTGCTATGAGTCCCGTCAGCAGCAGAGCCCATGTGGGTTCTCCATTAGCTTTACCATGTCCAAAGACCTGAGCGTGTGCAAACACATGAACAGAGATGGAAAAGCAGTCAGCTGTAAGCATCACATATTTACATTTTAGGAACAACATTTTACATATAACATGCAAATGCATGCTATGATGGCTTGTGTGGTTTTCTAGCCCAGAAAAGGAAGTAAAAATTACATTTCCATCTTTTTGAAATTTTTTCCAACCCCTCTGTCTGTTGTTTTATCATGTAAAATTGGTATTATGTGGTATTATGTTAATATGAGGCATTATTCAAAACACCAGGACTATACTAACTAACACTTTGTCATAATTGTCCTGCCATATTGTGTTTATTTATTCAACTAACTATTAAAGAGAACATGCATTATTACAGAAATAACTAGTGCTGGTAGCTTTTATATGTCATGACATGTCAAAATCAACACACACAAACATTGGAGAGTTTTAATGTTTCAGAAAAGACAAGATGTCAGCACTGTGAGATAGATCTAAATGTTTCATTGTGTGTGTGCGTGTATAATATATATATATATATATATATATATATATATATATATATATATATATATATATATATATATATATATATATATATATATAAAATTCAGGCTCAGACAAAATATCAATATTTATATATACACACACACACACACACACACACACACACACATACATATATATATAGTATGAAAGTTCCCTATTTTCCCCATTTTAATTTGTAATTATGTTTATCTATCTGCACACTTCTGAGTATTAATAGCAACCTGTACATATAATCATTTATTGTAAATCTCTGTTCATAGCTAATACAACCTGTATGTAATGTTCATAGTACATCCATTTGTAAATATCACCATAGTTTTTCTATAACTGCACTTTATACCTTAAACCTGTATCCTGCACTTGCTGATATTGCACTCCTGGTTAGACCTAAACTGCATTTCGTTGCCTTGTACATGTGTAATGACAATAAAGTTGAATCTAATCTAATTTAAATGAAAGTGCCCCCTCCTTTGCGAACAGATCCCCTATCCGCAACATCCCCCGACATAACTGAAAACCTACATAAATGTTCACACTGCGATTGCATTGCAAGACACTGCGGTTCACACTGTCAAGACAAAAACAGATCTGAGTCACACGTGAGCAAAGAAATTGTAAAAAAAACAGCCTTATTGTCAAATGTCTTATATGCCAGTAACTGATAACAATACCACATCAGTGCATCTCTATGGGAAACACATCTAATTGCATATTTTTATTACTTTTATTATCATTATCATTATTATTATTATTATTATCAGTTTACATTTTTATTGACTTGATGTCTTTGTGACTCATTGCTATAAAAAATTCTGGCCAACTGGCAAGTAAATTGCAATTAATAAATGCATTACTTAAACATTTAATGATAATAAATCTGCAGATGTCTTACTCTTAGAAAAGGAATGATGTTATCTTTAGCGATGGCTTGCAGGAGACGAGGAGCTCCAGTCAGGGACTGAAGACCTGCACCCACGGTGGAGAAGAAGGAGCCAATCACAATGACCCAGGGTGAGGGCCAGGATAGTGTGCCAACTACCAGGTTTTTATTCACTGCATCTCCAAATCTACAGTACAAGACATACACAAGAACACATTAGACATAACGTGTTTGTTTCCATCCAATGAAATGTTTTGGGCTTTTTTTTTAATACTCTGTAGACAGATGACTGACTTATCTCGAAGCACCACACCCTCAATACAGGCCCCGAACAGAACCACAGAGCTAAAATCTGTCAGATGAGTCAGGGAATTTAATAGAACTAAGTCACAAAATAGCATCCTGTTGATAAGAGTAACATGTATTGTCTTAAATGTAATGTGAGTACTAAAAGCATTAAAGGATACAGACAAGAGAGGTCGTTGTTATGGCCAGAATCGTCCCAATTGGTATAGACTTCTGTGCATCTCTTAGATCTCCAGATCTGTTTGATCCTGCCATAATTCCTGTTTTAGAAACCGAGAGGAGAAAACATACTGAATTAATACATTTCAAGTAGGAACTAACAGATATAATGAAAAAGCTGAGCTCTACATTAAATGCCCCTTAACAGATTGGTGACTGCATTCTGTTGTTTGCAGTCAAGAGAGGAGTTAAACAGAAATTTCAAACGAGATGATTATTTTTTCTTCTTTTAGCTGAAGAGGACTATATGTAGTGATATTAATCAGATTATTAATCATTTGGTTTTTACTTAAGCTACATATACAGTTGCAATCAGAATTATTCAACCCCCTGATTTATTAGCCCCCCTGTTTATTTTTTCCCCAATTTCTGTTTAACGGAGAGAAAATATTTTCTCAACACATTTCTAAACATAATAGTTTTAATAACTCATTTCTAATAACTGATTTATTTTATCTTTGTCATGATGACATTAAATAATATTTGACTAGATATTTTTTAAGACACTTCTATACAGCTTAAAGTGACATTTAAAGGCTTAACTAGGTTAGGGTAATTAGGCAAGTTATTGTATAACGATGGTTTGTTCTGTAGACTACTGAAAAAATATATAGCTTAAAGAGGCTAATAAATTTGACCTTAAAATGGGTTTTAAAGAATTAAAAACTGCTTTTATTCTAGCCGAAATAAAACAAATAAGACTTTCTCCAGAAGAAAAAATATTATCAGACATACTGTGAAAATTTCCTTGCTCTGTTAAACATCATTTAGGAAATATTTTAAAAAAATTCAAAGGGGGCTAATAATTCTGATTGCAACTGTACATATATTGTCATGGTTTTGCTTTGAATGTTCTGTATGTGTCTATGTTTAATGTTTTTATGCTTGTCTTGTGTCTGAGCACATATGGCTGAGTCTTTGTTTGTGCTTGCCATGTGCTCCTGTGTTTCTACCTCATTGTTTCCCTTTACCACACCCTGTTGTCTAGCCCTCATTCAGTCCTCGTTAATGTAACTGTCTTCACCTGGTCCTTGTGTGCTTTCCTGACTTTATATTTGGCTCTCTACCTTCATGTCTTTGCTAGTTTTGTGCTTTGTTTTTTATATGATTTAGCTTTCTCTAATTATCTACAATTTTAAAAGATTTCCTTATAGTTTTGTCATTTATCTCTTTTAGTTTATTGTATTGCTTTTAGTTTCTCTCACTGTCTGTCTTTGTGTGTTTTCTGTGTTTGTCTTGTCTCTATTGGTCCTTAAATTATTTTGTAGTACACTCCCATTCACTGATCTATAAGTTTACCCAACTATGATGACTTCCGCTGCTGAGATACCCAGAAATGTGAAGAGTCTCCCAGCCTCCTGTCAACTGTGGCTGCCATAGTCACCACCTGGGGGCTCTCGTGCACAACCTACTGTCATCGCCCTGTTACCGTTTGTTTACCTTACTTCTGTCTGTCGATAAGCCCCGCTAACTCTACATTTGATTCGTTCCTTCCAGAACTGTTCTATGAATTGTTTTAACAAATTAGAGTCAAAGGTTTTTTACAATAAAGTTTTGGGAATCACTTCTTTTCACTGCATAATTCAGAAAAAAAATGCTAAAATGTAATGTAAGAGTAAAATGTTGTCTATATAATCAGGCAGATTATGCACATATACATAACTATGTAAAAAACTTCAGAATATAGATATGAATAAAGTGTAAAGTGTGGTGTGCTGCGGAAGTGGAGATTTAAAAACACTACTTTTGAGAAAACAACCTGTAAGAAATTGGTACTGCAATTGAATGTTCAGGCACAAATCAATGAAGTGCAATGAAATAAACACTTAAACGTGTATTTTGGATGTTTTCTTTTGATTAGACTGAAAAAGACTTCATGACTAAAAAAGGCCAAAGTCCGACAGTTGCATAACACCAGTGTTGTTTGTGTGTCCCTTCCTAGAGCTGAAAACATCTAATATTTAATCCATGTATTACATATGTATCAAAATCAAAGTGGGCAGATGAGTTTTACCTGTGGCAGAAGGAAAAAATATCCCCACTAAAAGGGTAAAGGATGTTGCGATGTCAGCAGACACGTAGAAGCCAAAGGTCTCCATGGAACCGTGGACGTCAACAGAGGGCAGTTTTGCCTTCTCCAGAATCTGCCCTTTCTCCATGTAATCCCCCCACATGTTTTCTGAACAAACACACAAACAAATTCCTCATAAAATTAATAAATCAATCAATCAAAGCCACATATTATGTGTATTAATTAGAAATTGACCAGAGACCATTGTAATTATGCTTTTAGTACTGTGTAATTCTCTAATCTGCTCTTTATGACATGCTATGGACCGATCAAGTGTAACTTTACCTTTAATGATGCCACTGGCCAGGCCAGGAATGCCCTTGATCTCTGTAACATTGTTGTGAAAGAAGTACTCATCACAGTGAGCACTGCTGATGTTCTCAGAGCTGCAGAAGTTCTTCCACAACTTGCTGGGAATTGTTTCATTACCGACAACTACCGTCTTCTCACAAACATCAAACAAATCACGAACCAATGTCCGGTTTCCTAACATGCAGATCCTATGGAATTAAAAGGATGAAAATAATTATATAATTTTTTATTTAAAATATATTCAGTATGTCACTGCTATTTGCAACTTATTTATTCAGCATTTACCACTTTTTAAACCCTTTTGTTACAGTTCGATATGGTACAGTACAGTACAGTATGGTACCAAATAGGTGGAGATAGACTTGCTTCTCTTTTTTTCTCTTTATTTACATTAAAAATTCAACTTGAGCATGCAAAAAAAATTAACGATATGTGAACAGCCCGAATGGCTTTTTTAAATGATATTGACATCATCAATCTCAACTTTTCGCCGACCACCACACATACCAAATAAAATTGACAGAGGAACAGGTTAGGGTTAAGCATCCAACATCATAATTTACACAACACACATTTTCAAAAACTGTTTAATAAATTAATCAAAGACATGTTTAAAGACTTCAGCTAATCAGCTGGTTTTTGAAATAACAATTTAATCCATTTATTTTAATACAATTTCAAAAATGAATAATAATACCCCCCTGACTAATGTCTATTGTGTCTTTATATTATGTCCAAAAAATAAATAAATGAAAATATCATAAAAAAAGAGTTTTTACATCCCAATTTTAATCCAAATATTTAAGTTTGTGTGGAGTAGATAAGCGGTTGAAGATGATGATGATGATGATGGAGTGGACTATCAAAGTATTAGAGAAAAACTTACGGAAACTCAGGAGGGTGGAAGATGGACTTGACTGCTCCAGCGTAGATAGAAACAATGGAGATTATGACGCAGGCTAGAAACAGCGAGGCTAATTTGTTGACATATTTGACCCCCACAAAAACAACCACAGCCATGAGGCTTAAACATATTGTGCCATAAACCCGCATGTTATTCAGCATCGCGCCATTTCCTGCGTGAATATCTGCTGGATGGAATATGGCGGCCTGAGGAATCAGATATTTCTGTGGAAAATAAGAGTTGAGGAATTATTATTGTCAGATCTGGGTTGCTTTGAGTTTGGATCATTATTTGTGTGTGATCATAATTAAAGGAGACTGACCAGAAATATTTCAATTGCTCCCAATATGTACATGGCAGCAGCAAAGGTTGTGCCTAAATAAAAACAGAGACCAACCGCACCCCCGAACTCAGGGCCCAGTGAGCGAGAAATCATGAAATAAGCCCCACCAGCTGAAAGGAAAACGTAAATAAATAAATTTCTACAGTTATGTTGATTTTATAGGAATTAACCATTCAGAAGAATAACTATTTCCAGTTGACCTGGTGGCCATTAGTATAAACATTTCAAATTACCTGGAACTACACCATTGGTGGCTATGGCACTCATCGAGATTGCTGTCAACATTGTCTGTTAAAAATAAAAATACAGATAATAAAATAAATAAGACATTAAAATGAAAAAGAAATCAATCATACAGAAGTCATAATACATAAGAAGTCAAATCATACAGTTAAACAATAATAATACCAGTAACACTTTGTTATCTATTATCCTTTTGATTAAGCAGCATTTTCTTACAGGGATACACCCAAAACTTCATCATTTACTCACCCTTCACTTGTCATAAACCTGTTGGAGTATCTTTTATTGAGTAACACAGAAGTTATTTTAACAAGTTACGAGTTAAATTGGAACTTATTCTGTCACAGTATTTGATTTTTCCCCATTATGAAAGACACTAGTTACCGGTTTCTCACATTCTTCACAAAAATCTTCATTTGTGTAAAAATAAAACTCATAAAGGTTTGGAAGCACTTGAGGGTGAGTAAATAGTGAGTAAATTTTCATTTTAGGGGGAGCTATCCCTTTAAGCCAGGGGTCACCAAACTTGTTCCTGGAGGGCCGGTGTCCTGCAGATTTTCGCTCCAACCGTAATCAAACACACCTGAACAAGCTAATCAAGCTCATACTAGGTATACATGAAACATCCAGGCAGGTGTGTTGAGGCAAGTTGGAGCTAAACCCTGCAGGGACACCGGCCCTCCAGGACCGAGATTGGTGACCCCTGCTTTAAGCTATTACAAAAGTGCCAGGCTGCAATTGGCACACTCAGACTGGTGACTTGGGGCAGTGAAATGAGACAGTATTTCAATCTCATCAATTATAAAATGATTAGTAACAGATGATTGTTTCAGATCCACTTTCAACAAGGTCCACTGTATTTAAAACTTCTACTCCCACCACTGCTTTACTGCATTACTGACTAATCAATAACCGCTGCGTTTGAAGATTAGGCACTTTTTTCTACCCTTTCTTCAGTAAAAGTAGCAACTTAATCTAATAAATGAACTAAATTAATTTAATCTAGCTGATTTAATCTAGCCAAAGATTGGACTTTCAATAACCAAACTTACAATAAGATTTTTTTTTATCTACAGGCTATTTAGCAATTAGTTTTACCCTCGTGATAAATTGTCCACATTTTTACTGCTTTACTATTTAATCTGATTCACATAATTTGACATTATTTGAGTCATATTTTATATTAGGTGATATGACAGTACTGTATGTAAATTAACATGGAGTAATATGTCTTTACGTCATGCCCATATTTTATATTATGTCACATGTCTATGTATTGCTTTGCACAATAGTCTATTACCAATGCAAGTTGCATAAATGCTGTGGCTGAAGCAGCAGGAAGAGCCCTGATCCATTGACGGTGTATATATGAGGGTGTGTCTGCATCAACTTACGCAGGAACAGCACATGAAAACGATGAGAAAGGACTGGACGACACCTGCTGTTCCTACTATCCAGGTGAGACGTAGAAAAAGAATCACACCAAAAATGTTCTGCAGACACGGCAGGTAAACTCCCATCAGCGTGCCCATATTTGGAGACTATAGAAAAAAGCACAAAAGAAAATAGTATATCAGAGTTAAATTTTGACAGATGCTTTAATTACAGCGAAAATATAACTTATTTGATTATAATGAATATAACATTGTCTTACCTTGGGCGCTTGTCTTCTGGATGCATCTGCACTTTCTGCTTCTTCATGTTCTTTGGCTCCCTGAGTAACGTTTGTGTAATTGACCAGGCGGCTGAGGAGAGACGAGACCTTCGGGCGGATGTCCAGCTCTTCCTATGGAAACATACATTACAGTTGAAGCCAAAAAATTTTTATGTAATATATTATTAATTTAATTTAATAATATTTCCCCAAATGATGTTTAACAGAGGAAGGAATTTTTCACATTATTTTCTATAATATTTTTTGGTCTGGAGAAAGCCTTAATTGTTTAATATCGGCTTTGTTTTATTTTATCTTTTTAAACTTTTTCAATATTATTAGCCCCCTTAATCAATATTTTTTTCAATTACCCTATCGTGCCTAGTTAACCTAATTAACCTAGTTAAGCCTTTAAATGTCACTTATAGCTGAATACCATTATCTTGAAAAATATCATTATGTCATCATGGCAAAAATAAAAAAAATAAAAATCAGTTACTAAAAATCAGTTATTAAATCTATTATGCTTAGAAATGTGTTGAAAAAAATCTTCTCTCTGTAAAACATAAATTGGGAAAAAATATAAAAGAAATAAAATTTAACAGGAGGGCTAATAATTCTGACCGCAACTGTACACCTCAGTACCAAACATAGGAAAACATACGGTATTCTACAAAGTTGAAAGGTTGATAAAATGTGAGAGTAAGAATGAACCTCAAACAGGGCCAGGTTTTTGTCGTAGAAGTCATTCCTCTTTGATGCTGAGTCTGAACTGCTGAGGAAGGGACTGTCTTCTTTATGATTACCATGACCTAGAGGAGGGAAGACATTATACCTGGTGAATTTAATGGGTACATGAACTGCTTATATATTCTATAGGCTATGATGACTGTGTCCATATACATACATTCATGCAGGGGTGCACAATATATTGTTTCAGCATCAATATCACAATGTGCGCATTTGCAATAGTCACATTGCAAAGATATGCAATGTTGAGTCTGAATTATAGTTGACCAGGAGCCACAGAATTGTATTTAATCACTGTAATTACATGGAATTGATATTTGTGCAAAAAAGGATTCTTACTTAGAATTTTCACTTATTTCTTCTGACGGTGAAAACTAAACAATATTTTTACTTGGTCAAATAATTTTTTATATATATTTGGACTAAAACAAGACAAAACAAAGTAAGAAAAGCATTTTTTGCAATGTGATTATTCAATTTCTGTATGTGAATACTGTTAGATTCCCCAAAAACCATCAAATAGTGCTATTCAAACCATCTTGTGAAACTGTATTTGTATCACAATTTATCGCAGAAAAATAAAATATCACAATATCATGCAGCCCTATCAAGCACTATATTATAGGCATGGGCCAGTATAAGATTCTGACGGTATGATAACCTTGGATAAAAATATCACGGTTTCACGGTATCACGGTATTGTGATTACTGCTCTAAAATATATTCTTTTTAAATGTCTGGGTAAAAAACTAAAAGTTTTTTCCCCTTTGAACACAATATATTTTATTTTGAGAAACATTTATAATATTTTGGAGCAGTAAACGTGCCAGGCTAAATAATGAAAATGAATTATTGACTTCTGCTGTCTTCATTAGTTTCAAAAACACACATTTATTTACAATTTAAAATGGCATCTTTGCATATCTTTTCTGCTGGAGATGCTGTTGTTAAAAAAATGTAAATAAAAAAATCTTACACATACCTTAGGAACAGTATTAGAGAAAATTTTGGCGGTATGATAACCTTGATTTTTCCAAACCGTGGTATACCTTGAAAACGGTTATCGTCCCATGCCTACTATATTATACCATTTCTGTCCTTAATAATTAAGCAGTGCTGCAACAATTGAGGTCTGCCCATATGACTTACAAGAAAAAATTTATTGGATTTTTTTTTGAAGTTTTTTGTAATATTACCCAGTAATATCTCGATGTGCTATATTCTCCATGTTGACACATTGAAGCATTTTTTTTCATTTGGCTTTTGAATTCTGATATAATTATGTTGTGACATTTAGTAGGTGTTTTTCACTACAGTATAAAATTCTGCCTACAGTATAAAATTCTGTATGGAGCTCCAGAATGATTAGCAATTTTGAATGAATCAGTGACAACAACAATGGTTTGCGCCAACTACTGCCAAGTTTACTGTAGTTGCATTTCTAAAGTGTCATTTTAATTGAATAATTTCATATTTATATATTACACTTTTGAAATGAAATAAACACATTTCTTTTAAAATAATAATACAATTAACGAGGCAAAAATGCAAACGTTTCTGGAAAAGAAAAAAAAATGTTGATCTCTTCTTTTCATCAAGGAGAAAAAAAAAGAAAAGGAAAAGCTCTATCTAACCATTTTAAGGGTGGAGTACATTCTCTCAGAATAAAAACCACCCACATTTAATTTCCTGTTCTACACCCACTGAATTGCCACTAATGTCCCATTCTTTGCACTTTACATCATTTCATTACTGTATAACAATCATCATTACTGCACATAGTTAAAATAAACATTACATATATGTTAATATGTTTATGTTTATATTTATATAAGATTATATCCTTAACTTTAATAAGATTTTAAGGGTGGATCTAAAGAAACAAATAATGCCTTGCAGCTGCTGAAGTATATTTGAGGCCTTTTCTAGCATTTGCACTGACTATTAAACCCATTTTGTCTTTGGTTTTCTCCCTCTCCCTGTCTGACCTTTTCTTTGGTTATTTCATTATGTCCTGTAATCAGGTCACTGAATCTGAACACTTAATCAGTTTGATTGTTTTGTGTTCACACACTCTCGCCTTTCAAAAGAAATGTCAATACAAACACTGCCATAACAAGGCACCCAAATACAGTGCCAACCTTAATGCCAAGCACAGTTAAACAGTTCGGTCTGTATTGCACCATCATTTTATTTAAATATTTATTCATTTATTAACTCAAGTCTGACCCCCACTCTAAACACAGATTCAGATTTTGTGCTTTTGATTCAAGAAATTGAAAAGAAGAATTGTTATATCCCAACATTAAAAAAAGAAACCAACAAACGGTAGGCGATATGAAAGAGACATTGGGATTAATAATTATACATCACAAATTTTAATTCACAACTAATCAGATCATCTCAAAAAAGATTTGACATAATACAATTGCTTACAAATATATGATTTACAACAAATAAGAGAGGATGCAATGGGTCTGATTTTAAAGATTGTGTAGAAATCTCTTTTTGTTTGTTTGATTGGTCTCACTCACCTGTGTCCTGGGTTAAGGTGCCATAATAAGTAATATTAGCATTAGCATTGTTGTGGATCAGCATGTTTGTCTATGGACAGCAAAGCAGTATGTGAGCTGCGGTCATAGTCTATATCCAGGTCACTGTGCACTATTAACTGGTACTGAGAGAGTGATGGCGATCATTATTTACACACACACGCACACACACACACACAAACACACATGCACTGTTACTGTTACATTTTCCAATAAACATTCTAAGCATTTTTAACAATTTTTTCCCACCTCAATGTACAAAAAAAAATCAGGTTTTACTGTCCTTGTGAGGCCCACAATATTTGGAACATGTTGATATTGAGTTGTGATGTCATTAACGCAAAAAGTGAACAAATACTGAGCAATCCTGAAGTGTGTTAAAATTAATTCATTTAATTTCATTCATCATTAAAAATGCTTTGAGAATAAAATGAGTCCAGTGCCTAAATCAAATAGACTAATTTAGTCACAAATCAACAATCAAAACAATTTGACTGACCATATTAACCTCTTTCAACTGTGCTGATGTTATAAAAGCAGAAGTGGACAAAAACTAATAAATTCTGAACTTTATTAAAGTCCATCAATTTAATGTACACTTTTAAAATGCTGGGTTGTTTTAACTCAAATATGGGTAAACTAGCAATAATTAAAGTAACTGAAATGACAACCAAAACAAAAATGGTCAAGTGCTGCCATCTAGAGTTATACTTTGACAACTGACCCTCTCTTTAATCTGTGAGAGCCAATGTGAATCAATTTTAAATGCTGCAAGAATTTTGAAAGTATAAACAGCAAAGAACACAGGTCTGAAATGTTTCCTTGATTTTTTCTCAACAAAAACTAAAACAGAAATGACTTGAAAGTCCCAGTCTCTGGCTGTGTGACTGCAGGAGGTCGAAGCTGGAGCTTTACTGCCGCAGGTCTGGACATGCTAACAGGACTGTGTCAAAAGCTGCTGATCAAAGGCAAAACTATAGTATACTAACCACACAGATGGAGATGTTTAGTGTGAGATGAGAGACTACACATGCTTACTATTGGGGCATTTATCCCATCTAGACACCAAGAACATCATACTTGTTTACAGTTTAAACTGTACAAGACAAATTTTGCATGCTACACGGTCATTTGATTTCAACAATCTTTAAACACACTCAAAAAAATTACATTTGCTATTTTAATTGATTAACTCGATTTGCTATTTTAATCAATTAACTTCATTGTTTTATGTTCAACCCACTTAAATTTGTAATATGTTAACTTAATTACTTCATGTTGTCCCAGCACAAATTGGTTGTGTGGAACCTGGCATTTTTTTACAGTGCACCACACACAGGCTGTTTTTCTCAGTTCATGGGAACCCTCGAACACATTTGGTAACCAGCTGTAGAAATCAGCTTTGTTCAAACATCTGTAAACGATTGCTCAGACAACAGCCAAAGCTTTAACGTAAAAAAAGTGAATTCACCTCCAAAGAGGAACATTTAAGCAGGCAAAACATATTTGTGCTGAATGAATTTAGAAAGAAATTAACTAGCAGCTAAGAGGCTTAAATGTGTGTAATTGGCCAAACATCCCATGTATTAAACATTTAAAATCTTCATTATGAGACAAAGTCTGTTAAGGCCGACTTAGCCTCATTTGGCAAAGCATTGTGTTATGATGGAATATTTGATTGCTTGACATAATTGATATAATAATATCCGGTGTGCGAGTACATTATTACATCACTACATTATTAACTGTATATTATAAACGGCATACAGTAACTGCATATCAATCTCATGATCCTTCATTGCCAGTCAACCAGCACCAGTGAGTGTCTTAAAGTGATAGCTCATCCAAAAAAAGAAAATAAAAATTCTTCATTTACTTACTCTTGACTTGGTCCAAACCAGTTTAAGTATTTTATTATTAGTGAACACAAAAGAGGAAGGATAACAACAAGGCTTATGCCAGTATTAAATGTTCTAGTTGTAATTAATTGCTGAAGCTTTTATCACAGTATATAGTATCATCCCAATATTGACCTAAGTTGCAAAAAGAGAGTTTACTTTAACATGTATAATATAAAAAAATACAGCTACCTTGTTAATATTAGTTTAAAAAATAACAGAATTTTATTAGTTGCTATTTAATAAAATTATTTTAACTTATTTTGCATTATTAGACATTAAACAAGGAATTAAATCACTTTAAATTATTGAAAGCTTTTTTTTAGTTTTCAGCATGAGTTTAGTTAAAATAATTATTGGAACCTTACATCACAGTGTTAACATACAATAACATTATAAATAATCACAGTTCAATTAATATTTCAGCATGTTTTAGGCTAGATTAACATGTGAAAATGTTGAAACTGTTAAAACAGTCAATTAAGTCTTCAAGCATTTGGTGCTGTTATGAACAATCTTAAAATTATTTTAAAAGTTTAAATAATAAATAATTATTCACAGTGTTTTGAAGTGCCCATGATATTAATAAGGTGCATGTTCATTATCACGATATATATTGAATTATTTAATATCGACATATGTTTACTGGTAATCATTGACATCCACAAGAATGGTTACTGGTTTCAAACATTTTTCAAAATATCTTCATTCATGTTAAACAAAAAAATAAACTGTGTAGGGAGAGTAAATGACGACAGTGTTCTCATTTTTGGCTGAACTATTCCTTTAAAAAAAAAAAATTATAATAATGTCTGCAATGTTATAATTCAGTGAACTTTAGAAATGATAAGATTTTTCACCATAATTATGCTAACCAGCTAGATGTGAACCTAGTTTAAAGCATTTAAGATGCAGTCATTTCCATAATGAAACTTTTAGAAAAGTGTTCTAACCTTTGCAAGCAACGATGGATTGCCTGTTTTATGTGTCTTTCCTGAGAAGAGACGTTTGTAACACAATAGACTGCATTACATGAGTACAGTTGAATAAGTCTGTGGAATTAAACCCTGCTGTGCATGCAGAACATACCAGGACTTTGATGTGCGTTAATGAGGGAGAAGAAACGGTACTGTACTGATAAAGCTACAATAATTAAAAACATTAGCAAAAGACAGCGCAATGTACTGTATACTCACTTAAAAGCAATATGAAGACAGGACTTTAAAAAAGCGCAATGTCAATAAAACAGCTAATGTTGTATAGTAGCTGTAATAGCTGTAAATAGTTAGTGTTCTTAAACTGTTAATATTGAACTAGTTATTAAAGTCATTATACTATTATTTTACTTTTGAATGACAGGCATTCTAAGATGTGACGTTATTTTTAGGCCTTTATTTATTTATTTAAATAGTTTATTCCTTGCATGAGTATTCTAGTTTTTACAGCTTTGTATTTTTTAAATAAGTCATGTAAATGTCAAACCAACATAAGGTGTGCACTGACATGGTTCAACTTCAATTTGTTCGTGCACTTGAGTATGAATAATTAATAGCATTGCATTGTTTTGCCAGCTTTTATTTGCACTGCTGATTTTGTTTTCATGTTTTCAACCTGTTATCTTGTGACGTCAGAATTAATTTGTTCCGTCGACTTAAAATGATTAATTATAGCTAAGTGTTACATGTTTGTGATCTATCAACTGCTAAAGTGTATTGTGTTTGTGTGTATGTTGTTTAAAAATTGTCATGTATAATTTATGATGACTGTTTGTGGCTTGTGACTGTGAGTGTTTTTTCAAAACATTTGACAGATTCACACAACAACCACATTGCGCTCCACAACATGTGCATTTCTCCATGTAAACATGATATAGCAGATTACGGGTAACAGATAACAACTCGTTTTTTAACCTCATACAAAATTTTTATTATCTAAAGTTGCTTGATCAAATTAGGTACACAACTGTTTAAATGGTTGTGGTTGGTACAATGTTTTGAAATAAGTCTCTAATGCTCATCAAGCATGCATTCATTTTGTTTTAAAAATTCTGTGAAATGTTATTACAGTTAAAATAAGTGTTTTCGATTTCAATGTTTTTTAATATGTCATTTACACTTGTGGTGACAAAGCTGAATTTTTAGCATCTTGAGTGTGAGATATGATCATTCAGAAATCATTTTAACATGCTGATTTGGTGAAAACAAATTATCATTCATTCATTTTCTTTTCGGCTCAGTCCCTTTATCAATCAGGAGTTGCCACAGTTAGCGGAATGAATCACCAACTTATCCAGCAGATGCCCTTCCAGCCGCAACCCAACACTGGGAAACACCCATACACACTCTTTCAAACACATACACTACAGACAATTTAGCTTATTCAATGTCTTTGGACTGTGGGGTAAACCGGAAAACAGTATTATTATTGAAACATTGCTAATATTACTATATTATTATTATTATTATTATTATTGTTGTTGTTATTAAAATGTTTAAGCATTCAAAACTTGTCGTTTGATTTTTTTGTGGACACTGTTACACTTATTTTTCAATATTATTTGCTAAATAAAAAGCATTTATTGCAAATATTAATCTTTTGCATCATTAAAAATGTATTTACAGTCACTTTTGTAAACTATTCTTGTTGAATAAAAAGATAAATTATTAATTCTGTTTTTTGTGTGTAATGACAAATTTTGAGGGCTCTGTGCTTTCATTCAGCACATGAGTTTTAGATCTTATTTATTAGCTCTGTTCCTGGTCTTAATCAAGTCAACAAAACAATTTCATATATGAGATTAGCAAGAGATAAGTCAAAGACATTCTGTGCTTTTCGGGTTCAGCCCTCTTTCAGCAAAAACTAATTTGTGTCCTCTTTGTGGAAATATTGTAACCTTGAGGAGCCAAAGACATTCTTACTGTTAAGGACTGCCAGGCAGCTCTCACTTGAAAGTAGAATGATGTTGATTTTGTTTTTTCCTATATCAAATAAGTCCTTTGGGTTACGAAGTGGATGACCACCTCTCTCTGCCTTGGAAGCCCATTGTGGTTGAACACAGCAGCTGAATTTGTATTATGCCCACTCAAAAGCAAACCTTGTCCATACCTTGTCAAAGAATACATGCAGTGTAGTAATTCATCCTTGTAATGTATACATTTAAAGAGAAAATGTGGACAAATTGGACAGCATGAATTAGCTAATGTACACTTGTGTTTGAACATGCTATCAATGTACTAAGCCAGTGTTAAGGACTGTTAAGAGATGGACCAACACAACAGAGCAGGTCTTACAAGCCTGTTTTGAATGCACGGACTGGACTGTTTTTGAAGCTGCAGCCACCGACCTGGACGAGCTCACAGACACTGTAACATCATACATCAGTTTCTGTGAGGAGTTATGCATCCCTACCAGGACCTACTTATCATTTAACAATGATAAACCATGGTTCACACCAAAACTTAGACAGCTTCGTCGCGCAAAAGAGGATGCCTACAGGAGTGGGGACAGGTTTTTGTACAATCAAGCCAGGAACACACTGACAAAGGAGATCGGTGTGGCTAAGAAGAGCTATGCCAAAAAGCTGCAAAACCAATTTTCTGCCAACGACCCTGCATTAGTGTGGAACGGCCTGAAAGACCTTACCAACTTCAAAACACACCCCCCCCCCCCCCCCCCCCAGCATCGACAGCAACAAACATCTGGCAAACGAGCTGAATACGTTCAACTGTAGATTTGACACCTCTGACCAGAATCACCATCTAACACCATCGTCCTATCACTGCTCGAGAACAAACGGACCCAGCTGTCTGTCCCTAGCTCTGTCTGTCAATGGATCACCAGCTTTCTGAGAGATAGACAACAGCTGGTCAGAATGGGCAAAATCACATCCGACAGCCGCACCATCAGCACTGGTGCTCCTCAGGGATGCGTTCCCTCCCCACTGCTCTTCTCCCTGTACACCAACGACTGCACCGCAAAAGACCCCTCCATTAAGCTCTTAAAGTTTGCAGATGACACTACTGTTATCGGCCTTATCCGTAACGGTGACGCATACAGACAGGTGCAGATGGTGCAGATACAACAACCTGGAGCTGAATACGCTCAAAACAGTGGAGATAATAGTGGACTTTAGGAGAAACCCCCCTGCACTCCCCCCACTCACCATCATGGACAGCACTGTGGCTGCAGTAGAGTCATTCAGGTTCCTGGGCACCACCATCTCTCAGGATCTGAAGTGGGACATTCACATAGACTCTATTGTGAAGAATGCCCAGCAGAGACTGTACTTCCTGCGTCAGCTGAGGAAGTTCAACCTGCCACAGGAGCTGCTCGTACAGTTCTACTCAGCTGTCATCCAATCCATATTGGAGCTGCCAAAACTGACCTCCGTAGACTACAGCGAATAGTCCGGACTGCTGAACGAATCACTGGCACTACCCTTCCTACACTTCAAGAACTGTACTCTTCCAGAGTGAGTACGAGGGCTTCCAAAATCACTCTGGACGCCTCGCACCCAGCACATTACCTGTTCGAACTGTTACCGTCTGGGCGGCGCTACAGAGCACCAAGCACAAAAACAGCCAGACACAGGAAAAGCTTCTTTCCTCAGGCCATCAACCTCATGACCAATTAAATTTTCCCCTTCTGTGCAGTAAACGTGCAATATTTTCTCATACGCACTTGTACACAGCACCTTATAACAATATACAATGCAATACTTTCTCCATTCGCATTGATACACAGCACCTTATAACCTGTATATTTACAACATATCTGTACATACAATTCAACATCCAGATATTTTTTTTACTTACTGCATCTCTGTTTAATGTCTAATGTTTATCGCCTTTTTTCTCATATTTAATTTTGTGTTGTCACTCGTCACTTTATGTACACTGGAAGCTTCTGTTGCCAAAACAAATTCCTTGTCTGTGTGAAGCACACTTGGCAATAAAACTGATTCTGATTCTGATGAATTATGCATTGAAATGCGTCTAATGTTAATAAGTTATCAGCATTTTCAAGGATCTCTGGAAGCTTGTTGAATACCCAGAATAAGGATGTAATGATTCATTTAATATATTCAATAAAAGTCTCTCCCTCCCAGTCTTCATCTGTTTTCATGAAAGTGAGGCATGACGTGGTGTAGGGAGTTGACTGAGAGCCCATGCTTTTCCATTACAGGCCAATTTCAGCACAATGAGGGCTGTGTGCTGTCCTGCTCTAAACATCGCTGAACTGGCAAACTAAAAAACAAAGTTAGCAGTGTGAACACCATGCTACTGCTTTTCCCCTCCTGAAGTAAAAAAATAAATAAATCAACCAGCAGCTGCCACATAGTACCACTCTCCTTCATTCACCTTCATGCAAACCCATCTGATACAAGGATATCTACAACCTCATTTCTCATGTCTATGAAGTCATCAACAGCCAGTGAAATTGAATGTTAAATCACTACCAAAACAAATATGCAGACACATTA
Source organism: Danio kyathit (assembly GCA_903798195.1). Classification (NCBI taxonomy): domain Eukaryota; kingdom Metazoa; phylum Chordata; class Actinopteri; order Cypriniformes; family Danionidae; genus Danio; species Danio kyathit. The sequence continues at coordinate 42,409,386 of LR812525.1, forward strand.
AGGACCAGCTGAGGGTTTATTATATTTAGACCTGCCCTGTTATGGGCAAACATATCTTCTTCTAGGATATTATAAACACAGAAATAGAATTATGTAATGGTACTTTTATAGTTTTTGAGCGTGTTTTTTTCCACAGTTGGAGTAAAGAGGTTATTTATTTTATTTAAAGAGCCAGTGATAAATTTGCACTCAAAATGCATGACATTTCTTCACCTTAAAATTATAAGGTTCTATCTGACATTTTTGTCAAAATTCAGTTATTGACATATTCTTATTAAATGACAACTTTTTTATATATATATATAAGTTGTTTACATTTTAAGACTTCTTATTTTTTTTAAAAAACTGTTACACACATAATGTTTGCTATAGGGAATGCAAAAACTTTAAAGGGCACCTATGGTGAAAAATCTACTTTTCAAGCTGTTTGGACAGACATATGTATAGGTATAGTGTATAGACCGTCATATTGGGGTGATATAAACACACCCAGTCCTTTTTTTCAATTAAACAACATAAAAACGGTGGACCAATTGGAGCGGTTTTGAGACCGACCGCACGTAGGAGTGAGGTCCCCCCGCCCACCGAATTGATTGACAGCTGCGTATTAACATGTCTCCGTAGTAACGTTTATAATCCTATCAACAAGACAGGACGTGCGCAAAGCAACTGGGAATAAGGTCTCTTTAGTTTGTTAGGATCATCAATCATCATCAGATGTGATCAAGAGTGAGTATGACAAGTTTTAAATCTTTTAAAACAGTGCATGTTTGTAATAAATTACAGCGATTTACTTCAGATTTACTTCATCACCACAGCCGCGTGTCAGAACAATTATAAAAGAAGATGCTCCAATCCCGGTTTGTGGACGTTAAATCAGGTTTATTTTGTGCATTAACGTAAGAGATATCCATACAGCAGTGGATATTAACCTGTATCCTGTCACATTTGCGTGCAAAGACAGTGCAACGCTAAATGCGCTCACTGTATGTGTGTGTGTGTGTGTCCGCGCTGTGTGTGTGTGTCTGTATGTGTGCGTGAACTTTGTAACAACATTGTGCGTGACTCGTTGCAGCTCCACAACAAATGCATCAATACTCATTGGTTCTTACTGTACTTTACTGTAATCATTGGTTCTTACTGTAGTTATTCCTCACAAACGTTACCTGAGATCTGCTTCTTTTATGTCTGTCAGTTGTCTGAGGCAGCCGAGGGCGGAGACTGAGGCACGCTGGCAGGCACGTTGGAACGGTGGGCGGGGAGGACTATAGCCTTATAGGCGCATTACACAAAAACAGCAAAAAGCTGTTGAGAGCTATAAAATACAAACTAGTGAAAGCTATAATAAATAATCTGATGGGTGTTTTGAGCTGAAACTTTACAGACACATTCTGGGGACACAAAAGACTTATCTTAAATCTGGAAAAAGGGGTAACCTAGGTGCCCTTTAAAGCTCAATATATCAAAATCATTCAGAACGCAAATAGAACCGTATAATTCCAAGGTGATCTGTCTGTCTGTCTGTCTGTTTATTTATTTGTCTATCTGCCTGTCTGTCTTTTTATTTCTGTCTGTCTGTATATCTATCTATCTATCTATCTATCTATCTGTCTGTCTGTCTGTCTGTCTGTCTGTCTGTCTGTCTGTCTGTCTGTCTGTCTATTTATTTATCTGTCTGTCTGTCTGTCTGTCTGTCTGTCTGTCTGTCTGTCTGTCTGTCTATCTATCTATCTATCTATCTATCTATCTATCTATCTATCTATCTATCTATCTATCTATCTGTCTGTCTGTCTGTCTGTCTGTCTGTCTGTCTGTCTATTTATTTATCTGTCTGTCTGTCTGTCTGTCTGTCTGTCTGTCTGTCTGTCTGTCTGTCTGTCTGTCTGTCTGTCTGTCTGTCTGTCCATTTATTTATCTGTCTATCTGCCTGTCTGTCTTTTTTTTCTGTCTGTCTGTCTGTCTGTCTGTCTGTCTGTCTGTCTGTCTGTCTGTCTGTCTGTCTGTCTGTCTGTCTGTCTGTCTATTTATTTATCTGTTTGTCTGTCTGTCTGTCTGTCTATCTGTCTGTCTGTCTGTCTGTCTGTCTGTCTGTCTGTCTATTTATTTATCTGTCTGTCTGTCTGTCTGTCTGTCTGTCTGTCTGTCTGTCTGTCTGTCTGTCTGTCTGTCCATTTATTTATCTGTCTATCTGCCTGTCTGTCTTTTTTTTCTGTCTGTCTGTCTGTCTGTCTGTCTGTCTGTCTGTCTGTCTATCTATCTATCTATCTATCTATCTGTCTGTCTGTCTGTCTGTCTGTCTGTCTGTCTGTCTGTCTATTTATTTATCTGTCTGTCTGTCTGTCTGTCTGTCTGTCTGTCTGTCTGTCTGTCTGTCTGTCTGTCTGTCTGTCCATTTATTTATCTGTCTATCTGCCTGTCTGTCTTTTTTTTCTGTCTGTCTGTCTGTCTGTCTGTCTGTCTGTCTGTCTGTCTGTCTGTCTGTCTGTCTATTTATTTATCTGTTTGTCTGTCTGTCTGTCTGTCTATCTGTCTGTCTGTCTGTCTGTCTGTCTGTCTGTCTATTTATTTATCTGTCTGTCTGTCTGTCTGTCTGTCTGTCTGTCTGTCTGTCTGTCTGTCCATTTATTTATCTGTCTATCTGCCTGTCTGTCTTTTTTTTCTGTCTGTCTGTCTGTCTGTCTGTCTGTCTGTCTGTCTGTCTGTCTATCTATCTATCTATCTATCTATCTACCAAAAAAAAAACAATTCTGCCATTATTTATTTTTAGTTTTTGTTGTTGCAAAGCTTAATTTATTATTAGCTATATAATTACACCTTATGGAAACCTGTAAGGCACAAACTTACATGTAGAGTGAATATTTAGTTTTGTTTTATATCGCTGAGGTGATTCATTCAGTAAATAACTTTGATCATGCATTTTAACATGCAAGCTCAGCATTTTATTCTTTTTTTAATGCCTGAGGGCAAAAACAAGACATGACCAGCTCCTTCTGCAACACTCACGTTCACCTCAATTACAGTAAAACATTTGTAACAAGCGCTTAGGTGGCACTCCCAGTGCAAAAATGGTACATTTAGGAGTACAACAGTTTATCGCTGGTGCAGTACTTATTTGTACATTACTTATCCATTAAAGATCATAGTAATACCTTAAGTGTACACACACTCTATTAAAAAGATTTTTGCTCTAATGCCTTAGAACAATTGTGGGTTAACTAAAGAAACTTTGTGTGAACAGTTCTTCAGCTAGCCATTTGAAGTTTATATTAATAATCTAAAAGTCTGTATGACTGTTTTAAACAACTAAAACACAACTTTAGAGGTACAGTAGATAAGGTACAACGCCATTGCACTTTTAAGGATAGTGTGTGGTGGTGTGATCACATTTGTCTCACTAGCATATGAACCCCATATTTGCTCTTTTTACTCTAACACAAAGGGTAACTGCGAAGACAACTCCATCTTCACATATCTGGTGGTCTCTCCATATGCCGGACACAGCTGTAGTAAACAGATGCTGATATCCCTAAAATCATGCCTCGGGGGCAGCACATGGCTCTTTCTACCATTGGCTTCTGTCTTTTGAAATGCAATAGAGAAACAAACAAGATGGAGGAACGAAATGCCAGTTAAACCCTCAGCTGCTGTCTTGGCACAAAGAAAGAGGGCTTCATCTTTTGTGTCCATGAATACTTGAGGCCTGTCCTATTATTGCAAACCCCCGGTCCCGCCTCTGCTTGGGCCCTTGATTGTTTTCCTTTGTCACCACACTGGTGTCTGGCATGTCAGAACTGTGCCAAGAGTCTCGGCTTGAGTTACTGTAAAATCCCTCCCCTTACATCAAATTTACGCCATTTTATAAAAAGACAACTTCATCAGCGTGAATAAGTTCCTTCAGTATTTCCTGCCATGTAAGCAGTAATATGACGTCACATGTCTCAACAATTGCCATGGTTACCATTGCTGATGGTTTGAGAACGTCTGTCAAGAATTCACAAGTTAAATAAAACACTTCATCTAGTTGTAAAACTATTCAAACTCAGCTGCTGTTGCAGTAAAAGTCAAGTTTCATACCTAGATGAGAGTGTTATGAAAAAAAAAGGAAAACGTACCATCTGAGCTAACTGTGTCTCCATGTCCAGGGTATCCTCCCTGTCCTGTGTCCCGGTAATCCACCCAGTTTATTCCTTCCAGGCTGTCATAGTTGGACGGTGAGTTATCCTGCACTGGTACCACAGTGAAGTGGGGCATGTTTTCATGTGTTTAGTGTGCGTATCAGTCCTTCTGTTTCTCTTCTTTTGGCAGATCTCACGTTCCCAGCTGAACTCTCCCTGAAATCTCCAACACATTCCTCTAGTCTTCCCTCACTTCCTCTGAATCCATTAGCATAGTCACCACCTTCCTCCCCCGGCCCCTCCTCCGGGGCTAACAAATAGAGAGGCTCTGACACTTTGGCCTGTCTCACTGTTCCCCTTGCTCTCGCAGCAGTCTTTCCCTCTCCAGTTTTCCAGCTTAAAACACGAGTCACAGTCTGGAAAAGACAGAGAAAAGGAATATTAATGATTGCTTGATTCTTTAAAGAGTTAAAGCCCAAATAGATCACAGTATCTGTATAAAAAGAGATTAAAGTATAATCCTATAACATTTATATTTTTCAAAAATTCTGTCAGAGGTTTTTGTTCTTAGGGCAAACACATTTGTGGATTTTGTCTGCATAGCAAAAGGAAATAGTTGGCAAGGCATGAGCGTATAAAACTGCAGCCTGTTCCAACAAGTTAATAGGTAACAGCTTGATAACACAGGATTGTAGTTTTGACCTATTTCGGGCATCAACATCTGCACTGAGAATGAAAGCTTTAAAATTCGAGTCTGGGACTTTAGGTTTTTGAATATCACTGAAATGTTTCCTTTCAAGGAACAGGATGCAACATGACCACAGAAGATGACTGTTGGAGTAATCTGTAATTAAGGTTTCCATTTTTGGTTGCCTAAGGTCAGGTCCTTTTGTCGCCCTGCCCTGAAGAAACTACATGGATTTGAGTTCTTTTGTTTAAGAGACTATAAACTGTAATTGCAAATTATTTGGTGTTTACAGACTTCAAACAATATGAGGTGTACTGTATACAATAGGACTCTTTAAATAGTTGTAAAATATTGTAAAATATTACATCATTGATTTTGAAATCAAAACTAGATTCATTAAATAAGCATCTCTTTGATTATTTATTTTTATTTCAATTGGAAATAAAATTTAACCACAGCTGTTTCTCATTACCATTACCTCTGTAAATTATATTATATTACATTATTCATTCATTCATTTTCTTTTCGGCTTAGTCCCTTTATTAACCAGGGGTCGCCACAGCAGCACGAACCGCCAACTTATCCAGCATATGTTTTGCGCAGCGAATACCCTTCCAGCTGCAACCCATTACTGGGAAACACCCTTACACTCTCATTCACACACATACAATTTAGCTTACCCAATTCGCCTAGGCCTATACTGCATCTCTTTGGACTTGTGGGGGAAACCAGAGCACCCAGAGGAAACCAACGCAAACAAGGGGAGAACATGCAAACTCCACACAGAAATGCCAAATGACCCAGCCGAGGCTTGAACCAGCTGTGAGGCGACAGCGCTAACCATTGCACTGATCTATATTATATTATATTATATTATATTATATTATATTATATTATATTTTATTATATTATATTATATTTTATTATATTATATTATATTATATTATATTATATTATATTATATTATATTATATTATATTATATTATATTATATTATATTATTCATTTTCTTTTCGGCTTAGTCCCTTTTTTATTCTGGGGTCGCCACATAGAATGAACCGCCAACTTATCCAGCATATGTTTTACGCAGCGGATGCCCTTCCAGCTCCAACCCATCACTGGGAAACACCCATATACTCTCAATCACACACATACACTATGGACAATTGAGCTTACCCAACTCACCTATACCACGTCTTTGGACTGTGGGGGAAACCCGGAGCCTGTGGAGAAAACCCACGCGATCACAGGGAGAACATGCAAACTCCACACAAAAATCCCAACTGGCCCAGCCGAGACTCAAACCAGCGACTTTCTTGTTGTTCCGTGACACCGCTACCCACTGTGCCACCCTTATTTTATATTAAATTAAATTAAATTAAATTAAATTAAATTAAATTAAATTAAATTATATTATATTATATTAAATTAAATTAAATTAAATTAAATTAAATTAAATTAAATTATATTTAAATTGCACAAGTTTGGACAGAAACTCTAGTGTGTTAACTTTTAAAAGATCAAATAACAGTAAACAGAAATAACAAAAGTAAATAAAAGTCAGGTATTATTATCCTTGTGTGAATATTCACTGAACACACTTCACAACAGGACTCACATGGGTGTTGCTCACACCTTTCTCAGTTTGAAAGACAAAACGTCTACTTTGAAGAATCTCTATTGTCACTCATTACTGACTCTTGGGTAACATGAAGTGAGGACACTATACTACTGCGGCCACCATTGGGTAAGGCACCGTGTGCTTTTCAGTCAGAAGGCTGTGTGTCCTAGTAAAGTATGCAAACTTTAGCTGTGCGTCTTAGTAAAGTTGCTTATCTCAGCTGACTTCATCGTGAATCTCAGTTTGAAGGATCTTTTGCCCAAACATTCACTTACTTGACTGTCTCATTCCACTATTTATGCTGAGCAGGGTCTAGCATTGACGCTTCAAAAGTACTGGAATTTTTTTCTTTAAACAAACCCTTTTCAGGATTTTCTTTAAACTAATTTCTTCTTCACATTCTGACAGGACTAGCTAAAGGCTAATAACTTGACAAATGCCTGCCGTGTTGTGCATCTGGCGCCCTCTTATGGCAGAGTTTTTACACTGTGGATGGAGACCATGCTTTGCCTCACGACATTTCCAGGTAGCACATGGCGGTCTTTTAAATAATAATAATAATAATAATAATAATAATAATAATAATAATAATAATAATAATAATAATAATAATAATAATAAAATTGATATGATTATGAATTTTATAATTTGGATAAAGCAATTTTATTGTTTTAGTTGTATCTTTATTGTTGCTTATAAATATATGCAACAATAAAATATAACTAAATCAAATTTTATTTTTTAATTTTTAATCAATCGCAACAATGTATAAGACTAACAGACATATCAACTCAATATTAATGCACATTTTGCACAGAAGCTGCATTAAGAAATGGTCATGGACTCCTTTTGACAAGTTACAATGTGTCTTGTTGGCATCCTGCTGACTCTAAATGTAAAAAAATCTAGCAGCTATTAACCTACCTGTGAGTGAAAGAGTTAGTATTTTACAGCCTAGTATTTTTTTTTTCTTTTATCCATTTTTGTACATAAAATTATTTGAAAATGTTGTTGTTCTTGTTTTTATACAATATAAGTTTTTGTAGTATTTTCCGCTTCTCTGTGTCAGACAGAGGTCTCAGCTTTGGTCCCAAGTGTGCTGATGTATGTTTTTTTCAGTTAATGATTTATTATGTGGCATTATATTTGGGTTTAACTGCATCTCTTCTTATATTTGTTTATTTATTTATTACATCTCTCTCAACACTGTACTGTTATAAACTATAGACTGGATGCTGCAGCCTCTCATTTCAGTATGTTTAAAGACAGAGCTGCTGCTCATTGTGCTATGTTGCTTCAGGGCTTTTGTCCAAGCGCATATACAGTATAACTGCTGAAACTTGTGCAGCTTCATAAAAACGTGTTACTGGAATTTATAAAGTCTCACAATAACAAACAATATTACGGACGCAGAGAGAAACTACTGATTTTTTATTGCTAATTATTATTATTTGTAATTATTATTATTATTATTATTATTATTATTATTATTTGTAATTTGTCTTATTATTAGGATACTATAATTCAGTCTCAACTGCAATCTCAAAATTATTTAATAATTTTTCCGACCACTGTTCTGTAGATGTCGCTAATATTCTTCTATTAAAGTCAACACTTTAAATGTCGCTTACGCCACCAGATGGCGATGTTTGCTCAGTGGTGTTTACAAAATTAAACATTGAAGCATGGGGCAAATGAAATGTGACAGTCTGTTGTTGCATAATAATAGATAAAATCATATTTTTAAAGATTTTTTTTCTTATAGGAACATTGTCTTAAATTATATTTCCTACTGGATTTAATTCAATTGCTTGTTTGATTGTATAAAGTGCAGATTCCCAGGAAGTCCAGAGGGTTCTGGACTGCAGTGAGATACAGCCTGTTGATCTGATGTGAAAAAGGGACATGTTCGGCTGAGCCAGTGGGATGCCCATCAGTTTTACACTCTCACAAAAGTAAGAAAAAACATTCTCTCTTTTTTTAGATCACTTTAACATTGTTACCTAATGCCCTTTTACATCTTGCCTCCGTGCACCTTCAAATTACAACTTAAAATACTTTAAATCTCTCATTTTTCATCTCCTGAAGTAAGTCAAAGCCAGAAATCCCTTTTAATTGCACCCTGAGGCCATTTAGGAATTTGCAGCCATATGAATTGATTCCCATCTGAACAGTCACTTTCACTGATAGAGTGTTTTTGACTGAGAGCCAAATAAAACGGACATAAATCTGGTAGCAGCAGAATTTCCCTTTAAACATACGTACAGACCAGCATTGTCCAAGACTCTTAGAGTGTCTTTAATGAGCGTGCAGGAATAAAGCACACTTCTAATGAAGGACTAAACAGGGCTAAAGTCTCTCAGAGGCTGTATTAATGTGCTTCATGATGTGTTTGTGTAGGCTACGTCCACTTGCGTCAAGGGGGTTTGTGTGTTTACATGATGTCTGGGTTAATATTAGGTGAAAATATTTCATTTCAATGGCTCATTTATTAAGAAATTAATACTAACAGGCTTCAACCTATATGAAATTCACATATAATAAAAGCTGTTCTCCTTGTGAAACACAGTCGAATAAGCTGTGTGCTCTCAAGAAAGAAAGAGAGAATAACTAAAGGCCATATGTTTATGCCTGATATTCGTCTCAGTTGATCTAATCAGAGGTGGTCAGTCAGACACATCACCATTAAAGAATGTGATAAAAGTCTCACAGAAAGTGCACTCCTTTCCCCAGGCACCCTTGTATTTTAGAATAAAATATACTGTGTAATTTTAATGCAATACTTGCAATACATCTTAGGTGCTGACATTAGACGTAGAAGTTTAATTAAGTCTTGTACAGGGCATCCAGAAAGGATGCAGAGCGCTTCCCTTTTTCCACAGTTTATGTTATAGCCTTATTGCATAATGGATTAAACTGATTATTTTCCTCAAAGTTCTACAAATAATACCCCATAATGACAACATGAAGAAAAAATGTTTTAAATATTTGCAAATTTATGTTGAAAAATTAAATGTATTTTCTTTTTTATTAGAAAAAAGTAATTAGGTGGCACGGTGGCTCAGTGGTTAGCACTGTCGCCTCACATCAAAAAGGTTGCTGGTTCGAGTCCTGGCTGGGTCAGTTGGCAGTTGTCAGTTGGAGTTTGCATGTTCTCCCCATGTTGGTGTGGGTTTCCTCAGGGTTCCCCCACAGTCCAAAGACATGTGGTGTAAGTGAATTGAATAAACTAAATTGGCCGTAGTGTATGAGTGTCTTTGGATGTTTTCCAGCAGTGGGTTACAGCTGGAAGGGCATCCGCTGTGTAAAACTTATGCTGGATAAGTTGGTGGTTCATTCTGCTGTAGTGACCCTTGATGAATAAAGGGACTAAGCCGAAGGAAAATGAATTAATGAATGAAAAATATAATTAATTAAAATATATATTTGCCATGATCACATTCAGTATTGAGTTCAGGTCCATCCTGTTTCCACTGGACATCCTTGAGATGTTTCTAAAACATGACGGGCGTTCACCTGTGGTAAATTGATGGTGCATTCGAAACGGGATATAGTAAAGAGGAATCACTGTCTGTTTGTGGCTTCTGTTTTGCGATGAAGATAAAAATTTGGATCTTTTTTGTTGTGTTTCCTGTACACAGCAGTTCTCACAACTGGACCTGCAACTAGAGGGATACAAAGTTAGCGTTAGCTCTACTATAAAAGATCTGGGTGTCATATTAGACAGCAATTTAACTTTCAAAAATCATATATCCCATGTCACAAAAACTGCTTTCTTTCATCTGAGAAATATTGCTAAATTGCGAAGTATGCTAACCATATCAGATGCAGAAAAGCTAGTTCATGCTTTCATGACTTCTAGGCTGGATTACTGTAATGCTCTGTTTGCTGGTTGCCCAGCATCCTCTATTAACAAACTCCAGCTAGTGCAAAATGCAGCTGCCAGAGTTCTTACCAGGTCTAGAAAATATGATCATATCGCCCCAATTTTATCCTCCTTACACTGGCTGCCTGTTAAGTTTCGTATTGAATTTAAAATATTACTCCTTACCTATAAAGCTTTAAATAATCTAGCTCCTGTTTATCTAACCAACCTCCTGTCTCGCTACAACCCAACCCGCTCTTTACGATCTCAAAACTCAGGGCTTCTAGTAGTACCTAGAATATCAAAGTCGAGTAAAGGAGGTCGAGCCTTCTCATTTATGGCCCCTAAACTCTGGAATAGCCTTCCTGATAATGTCCGAGGCTCAGACACACTCTCGCTCTTCAAAACTAGATTAAAGACCTATCTTTTTAGCAAAGCATACACTCAGTGCATTACATAGCGGTATGACGCATGATGTGCCCCACACATGATTTTGGTTCTCGTTTATATACACTATGAACAGCAGCTACGCTAATTATTCTCCTTATTCTGTATTTCCACCTGGGGGTACTCATCTCGAGGCCCTCAGACTATGCAGTGCCACTGACGCGATCCGAGACCAGCGATGAGATGATCCCAAGGTTTTCTGGACCAGGCCGTATCCTGAGCAGCTGCTGTGGTGGTCTTCATGGAGTGAGAGCATGACTGACTCCTGTGATGCTCCAAGGACAGACGAGTCTTCGCTGAGGTCCAGCTTCCTGTGCCTAGACTGCAGCTCTGCACAAGACGTTTGGCCATAGGGGAAATGGTCGTGCCCAACTGAGCCAGGTTTCTCTCGAGGTTTTTTAAAATTTTCGCTTTCGCCAATTGGTGAAGTTTTTTCCTCGCCGCTGTCGCCACTGGCTTGCATGGTTCGGGATATGTAGAGCTGCCCATTGATGGATTTGCTATTCAGTGTTTGGACTCTCGGTAGTGATTATTAACCCACACTGAACTGAGCTAAACTGAACTGAACTTAATCTCTGAAAATTGAACTGACACTGTTTCAATTCACTATAACCTTCCATGTGAAGCTGCTTTGACACAATCTACATTGTATAAGCGCTATACAAATAAAGATAAATTGAATGGAATTGAATTGAATTGTTTCAATAAATATAACTACAAATAAATAAAACTAAAATTAATATGACTACAAATTTCAATAGATATAACTACAAATCTGTTATATTTTGTTTGGCTTTTAATGCAGTTTGCATGTGAAAGCGTTTTTGTGTGAAGTCAGATTATAACTTTACTAAATCTTTAACCTTTAGTCCAGTTTCTTTGGTTAAATTGTGTTGCTGACACTCTTCTAAGCACATTTTAAGTTTTTATTTTATTTTTATGAACTATGGACAAAGTGCTTACCAAACAGTTACAATGCAAGTTTAAGGGGACCTGTTATGCAAAAATTACTTTTATAAGGTTTTTTTTTACTTTTATAACATCTAATGGTAAAAATGTAATAATTAATTTTTTTATAACCACACTTCATAAAAACCGAAAAACACTTTGATTGACATTCTCCCTTTGTACATGTCATCAGAAGGGAAAGCCCCGCCCATTATTGGCGATCTCTCCCTCATTAGTAGGAAGTCAGTCTATAGGAAGTCAGTCTTGTTTTTAAATCTGCCACTATGCTGACACATTTGTATTTGCATTTGTAGCTCTGCCCTCTTTTGAAAAGAGTGCTGGGAACACAATCTCATTTGAATTTAAAGCAACAGTCAGCAATAATGGAACAATTAGGATCAAAGCCTTAAAAAAGCAGTTTCAAAGTATTATATAACATTATCTGTGAGGTATTTTGAGCTGGAACTTCACATACACATTCTACGGACATCAGACACTTATTTTACATCTTGCGGCATAAGTCCCCTTTAAAGGAAACATAATATTTTACTATATTATATGACAATAAAACATTAGTGTTAATGTGTTAGTAAGTTCTAGAAATAATGAAAGAAATTTGTTATGAATTGTATCAATATTTCTTTGGGTTGCTGTAGCACACTTCCTCGAGATTGCATTTTGTGTTTATTATACTCACAATTTACATACTCTAGAATTTGCTGTGGCCACAGAGGCTAAATGCCGAGTTTAACTGCAGGTACACATGGCCAAAGAGAGCTGTTTCACCCTGTAGTGTGGATAGGCAAAGACGAAAACACCTGGAGTGATTCGCAACACATTTACTGAATTACAGAAGTTCAGTATTTCCTTTGCTTTCTCTGTTGTGTGTCTCTGTTTGTCCCCTTAGCCTGAAGGGGTTATGATATCATCTAAGACAGTCCACCGCCACTGTGGTCTCTGACATCCAGACTCCAGCCAGTTCTCTGTTTGTTTTCCTTTAATGTTGTTCTTGTCACAGAGGTTGATGAATTTACACATGGGAAAATAACCTCTGTGATGTCTCATCACATTTGGTGATGTTTGAAGATGATTATGTAATGACGTGTAATGCGATTAAGACGTCCGATAGCAGAAATGATTCCTCTGATGCTAGTGGTGGACTTGTTGTAATAGAGCCATCTTTAAAGTGATGCAAAGGAAACTGATTCTGAGAAAGATTTAAAACATAGAAAGAGATACAGTATGATGGATAGACTATGAGAGAGTACTCACAAATTCTAAGTGCTGTTTCTTTTTTGTGCAGAGAACTATATGCAGATTGGTCTACATTTTCTTTACTTTAAAGGGCACCTTTGATGACAATCATCTTTGTGTACTAGATGTGTGTAGAGATAGTGTGTCTACTGTCATAATGGGGTGATATAAAGACAATAAGTTTTTTTTTTTTTAATTTCCTGACGTTAAAATGGAATTCAAATCCCTCCTATTTTGAGGCCCACTACAACGTGATATAGGAGTGCAGTTTCCCTGCCCACCAAATTGATTGACAGCAGCAAATTAACATGTCTCCATAGTAATGCATATAATCATATCAACAAGACAGGACGTGCGCAAATCAACTTGGATTAAAAGATCTGTTCAGCTCTCTGTGGTCATCAATCATCATCAAATGTGATTAAGAATGAGTTTGACAAGTTTAAAACATTTTTAAAACAGTGCATGTTGTAATGAATTACAGCCATTTTACTGTCTTTACTTTATCACCACAGCCGCGTGTCAGTACAATTATAAAAGAAGAAGCTTCAATTCCGGTTTGTAGACGTTAAATCAGGTTTATTTTGTACATTAACATCACGGATATCCATACAGCAGAGGATATTAACCTGTATCCTGTCACATTTGTGCAAAAACAGAGCAAAGTTAAATGCATCCGCTGTGTGTGTGTGTGTGTGTGTGTGTGCGTGAACTTTGTAACGATATTGTGTGTGACTCATCATTGCAACTCCTCAACAAATACATCAAATAATCATTGGGAAAGTTCTTACTGTAGCATTTCTCACAAACGTTACTTGAGATCTGCTTCCTTCATGTCTGTCACTGTGCTGTTTGTCTGACGCAGCCGAGGGGGAAATTGAGGCACACTCTGACAGGCAGGTGGGAAGGGTGGGCAGGGAGAACTAGCATTGAAGGCACAGCTACATTGCGTTCAGAGCAGAAATTCCAATATTCTGAAAGGTATAATAAATAATCTGATGGGTGTTTTGAGCTGAAACTTTACAGACACATTCTGAAGACATAAAAGACTTATCTTAAATCTTGAAAAATAGTAAAATAGGTGCCCTTTAAAGGCCAGTTTAAAAAGCAATAATAAATAACAAAAGTACTAAATATTATTTTCTTTTTAGAGCGACGCAGTGGCGCAGTAGGTAGTGCTGTTGCCTCACAGCAAGAAGGTCACTGGTTCAAGCCCCGGCTGGGTCAGTTGGCATTTCTGTGTGGAGTTTGCATGTTCTCCCTGCGTTCGCAAGGGTTTCCTCCAGCTGCTTCGGTTTCCCCCACAATCCAAAGACATGCAGTACAGAGTGAGTATGAATGTGAATGAGTGTTTATGAATATTTCCCAGAGATGGGTTGCAGCTGGAAGGGCATCCGCTGCTTAAAACATGTGCTGGATAAGTTGGTGGTTCATTTCGCTGTGGCGACCCGGATTAATAAAGAGACTAAACCGAAAAGAAAATGAATGAATGAATGAATGAATTTTCCTTATACAAAAATACACCTATTTGATGTTTTACTAAAGGTGATATTGAAGACATATCTTTATAACAACTACTGTAAATCCTGTGCCTTAGAAATATAAAGCCTGAAGTAACTTTTGCACAGTTTAAAATTGGTTTCGTAAGCGGTCAGAGTTAAATTAACATTGAAGTGCCCCCAAATGAACCATTGAATTGCCTCTTTCTAAAAAAGCACCGTTGTTTAATCTGGAAATCGCTGGATCTATAATTACTAGTGTTTACTCTGTGCTATAATTAGTTTACTTTGAAAGCCTCTGTGCTGTTACTACAGTACATGCATAACCAATCTGGAGCATCTGAGAACAAATTACACAACCCTTTAAACCAGAGGAGATTGTGACACACTTCACTTATTTTCATTTCAGTTGTCACATTTAATAAGAACATTTGCAGAAACGCTCATAAAAATTTTGGATTGCAAATATATTGACAAGTTGATGCGCTCACTTTAAATTGACTTGATTTTTTGAAGCAATCTGAAACAGGTTCTGGAGACGATCTCTGTTATTTGGGGAACACCCTTCATACTGTCAGTCTTCATGTTTGTTTTGGCTCCTGAGAGCTTCCTGAGTCCAGTGTGTCTCAGGTTTGGAACAAGAACATAAGTCTGCAAGTTCTGCCTTGAAACAGTGTTTGTCTCTTCTTAAAGTATTATGATGGGAAAAGTATCTTACAAATACAATGGATGTTATGTGTTTAGTTTAAATCACTTCCATTGAACTTGACTTATGCTGTGATCTCTTGACTTGCACAAGGCCAAACGGCAAGATAAAATAGTTTTTGTTAATGTTGGAAAGTGTGTTGTTAATAGATAAATTGATATTTCATAAACATTCCTGACCAAATGAACCTTCAACCTTCATTTTTTTCTTTTTCTTTTTTGATTGTGTGTGATTGTGCTTACGTGAGATGCACGTGTCAAGCCTGATGGCAAATGCCCGCAATAACCCTGGGAAAAAATGACTGTTTATCTCTCATTTCCTCTTAAGTATCACATCAGCATGTGTTCTAAAAGTCAATGTCATGCACTTTGTAAAACCAAACACATCTCAAAGCCAGTTTTCCACTTATTCCATACAGAATACAACTGTAAAACACTAAAATGCCACAGTGGTTTGACAGGAGAACTTACACAGTGATGGCATCTCCTTGAATCTTCAGATGTATCAACAGGCGCTCGGCAGACAAAACACTAAACATCTGTGCCGGAAGCTATGTAGTGTAAAACAAACCTACAGTATGCGGTGCTGTAGCAGGAAAGTGTGTTTTCATGCCAAACACTGGCCTGCTGTAAGAATGAGAAAAAGTTGTACCCCCCCTGTGCTGTGACCTGACGGATTTCCTTCTGCGTTTCTGAGGCTGTTTTGAAGCATCAAAATAGCCACAACTGAACAGACAGAGATAGAGCGTGTTATCGGGCTAAGCAGCTGATAGGAATGTGCGATTGTTACCTTTTAGAAATCTGCTATTAGTTTATAACGCATTGCACAGATTTGCTCCAGACCATCCTTCAGAAATGCTTAAAAGATGTGAACCCAGAAAAATCTCCATATTCATTTATTCTAACTGTACCTACTAAAACAAAACTAAACAAATAAAGCATTTTTAGCCATAATTCTCCTAGTCTCTGAAAGGAATGGACCCTTTTCACAAGCCCGTATGTCTTCAGCATCTTAAATCCTTAAAATTTATATATATATATATATATATATATATATATATATATATATATATATATATATATATATATATATATATATATATATATATATATATATATTTATTTATTTTATTTATTTATTTATTTTTAATGTACGAACATTTGTATCTATTTATGTATGTATTATATCATCTTTGCTTCAATTGACAAAAACCGAAATACAGCTTGTCCAAAGACATTCTAATGCAGCGTCTATGTGACAGGACAGCAAATTTGACGTTATTCTTTCCTGTGGCTGCCGTCATCAGTCTCACACAATTTTTTTTCCTTTTTCTGAAAGTCTTTATTACATCATCGTGGAGTTTTTCTTTTATTATTTGAGCAAATAAGATTGTAAAAAATGTATTTGTTGTATTCACTGCGCTGTATATAAAGCCATTTTTTTTTTCCAGAGAACTGCCACTCACCGGATAAGTTACTTTTCTGACCAATTTCTGACTAATTTACCAGTCGGCACCAAAAATCATATGACATTCAAAGTCATTTTAATAACTTTCTTCCCCATTCTGACATTTGTTTAAACTTTAGCTTGCAGCTAGCTCTCTGCAACTCTCACATGGTCGACCACTGAAGCTAAGCAGTACCGGTCAGTACCTGAATGGGAGACCTCATTGGAAAGCTGGGTTGCTGCCGAAAGTGGTGTTAGTGAGACCAACAGGAGGCGCTCAACCTGCGGTCTGTGTGGGTCCTAACACCCCGGTATATTGATGGGGACTCTATACTGCTCATTGACCAGAGTCGAATGAGACATTTAACTGAGGTCCTGACTCTCTTTGGTCATTAAAAATCCCAGGATGTCCTTCGAAAAAAAGTAGGGGTTTAACCCCAGCATCCTGGCCAAATTTGCCCACTGGTCTTTGTCCATCATTGCCTCCTAATTATCCATATCATAATTGGCTTCATCTCTCTGTCTCCTCTCCACCGATCAGCTGATGTATGGTGTGTGGTCTGGCGCAATATGGCTGCCGTCGCGCCATCCAGGTGGATGCTGCACACTAGTGAATGAGGAGATTTCCCCCCCAAAAAATGTGTAAAGCACTTTGAGTGTCTAGTAAAGCGCTATATAAATGTAGGGAATTATTATTAACAGGTTGTGTTGACAGCATCTACATGCCTAAATTCATTATGTTGCTGCCATGTAATCATCTGATTAGATATGTGCATTAATGAACAGTTGGGTTAGGAGAGCTGGAGTCAGTAGGAACAGCCAACTATTTAGAGCATCCATACTTTTTTGCAGCTTTCTTATTGAAAATTAAAGGGAAAGGGAAAGGTGTTTAAGAAGTTAATTCACATTCCTATGGAGCAGTGTAATAAAGCTAATTTAATCCACTGATGTTTACTTAGTAGTTATAAAAGATCGACTAGTCAGAAAGTTTGCTTGTTGTACTTAAGAGACACAAAATTTAATTTCAAACCAGATTACATGGATTGAATGTATTACTGCGATTTATCCCCAGGCATTCTCAGAAAGATGATTGCAATCTCCCAAAACTTATAATATAGCCTAGAGCCTGTGGCTTTACTCTGTCAAAATTATAAAGCAACATGAACAGTGACAGGACATTACTTTTTGTTGTTTATTATGTCTAACTGTAAGTATTTTGGGGTTACCTATTATAAGTCTGTGGTGACCAAAATAACAACATGAAAAAGACCATATTTTCACCAAATAACTGACTGAATGCTCTATTGCGTATGCAATGTTATTTATAGTTCAATGTTATGAGAGTCCAATTAGTTGTGGATTTTGGTTTAGTCCACAAAGTCTGTACTCTGTGCCAGTCTCTTCGTGTCTCCTTTTTGAGCCTCAGTGGGAGTCTATTTGATGACAAGTGTGCTTCTGTGCTGTCGTGTTTTATTAGGGCAGAAAAACAACTTTGATTGAGTGTGCTTCTCCATTAACCATGTAACAAAAACACCCACCTCAGTGTTCACAACTTCACTTAAGCTTGTGTGTGCATGAACATACATGCGCGTCTCACTTTTGAACATCAAGATATGACAATTCCCTCTGTCTCTCTTTCTGCCTGTCTCTCCCCATTATTGCTAAAGTTGATCCTCTTTTTCTACCAGTTTACAACTGCCAATTACTTACCCACCAGGGAGTCCTTGAGATAGGAAAATTCCCACAGCAGTACAGGGTTTTTGATGTTATCAGTCGGAGCTTACATCTTTGTTGTGAAAAATCTGTCTTCTGTCTCTGCTTTTAACTTGCGTAATCTCTGCCTCTGCTTTCTTCTCCTACTTCTTCTCTCCAGGAACGACGGATTGCATCCTTATACGGAGCAGCTTTCTTTCAGCAGGCCTTTAAACTTTGTGAGAACCATTAGATTTATTATTAAAGTACTGTATAAACCTCTCCAAATATTTTAAACATCTGACTCAGGGTTATTATTTGTTAACTAAATCTAAAAGCAAAATCGTAAAACGAGCAGACTCTCTTAACAACAGAATAAGTAATTGAACCCTCTTGTGGCTTCGTCTATGCACTTTTGATGGCATCATGGGGCTTGAGTGTTTTATACAACTCTCAATTTGAGTTACTCCCTGAGTCATTAGACAATGTAGCAGACCTCCTGTCCACCCTACCAGCTCTCCAGAACTAGGTTATGAGGCTATGCTGGACAATTACTTCTTCTCCGTGGTAGGGGGGTATCTTTTTCTGAAGTTCAGCAAGTCTTTGGACATCTCTGCAGTTAATAACTGGTTCCAGGAGAGAGAGAGGGGGGGGGGGGGGGGGGGGGGGGGGGTTCTGGGACTACATTACCATCCTTTGTGGGCAGTGCACCATACAAAAACCCTCACAAAAAATTCAGAAAGTCAGAATTCCCATCTTTCAACCAGGGCTGAAGGAAGTTTTCTCCACTTGTGACATTAACATTCACCTGTCCTGCAAGAAGTCTCTACTCTATTCCTCTCTTTGCCATTATCTGCCAAATCAATCCAGTTACAACTACAACTTTTACCACACAAACCCTAATACACACACCTGTCATTTCTGCCTTTACAGAGTCTGGTGCTCACAGATCTTCCCCTGTATTACTACAAGATGTTGGTTCTGTCTATGATGTTTCTGAAATTCTTGGACTCCCTGTGTCATGGTGGTCTTCCTGAATATTTGCTGGATTGGAAATGTTACGGACCAAAAAAAAATCAAACATTTGTGTTTGATTCAACATTTTGCACCTGGCCAGCCATGGGATATGGATCCTTTAAAAGCAGGCCGTGGGAGATAAGTAATTTCCAAAATTTCCAAGACTCTTTCATCACTATCATTCAAATGCTCTATCACAAATGGCCACCTTCTAATTTCCCCCTCCTGTCAGCAGTCCTGCAGTGAATCAACCAACATAGGCTCATTCTAAAAACGTACCCCTATATACATTTCTGTAGATCACATATTATGTACAGTAGCAAGAAGTACTTATGGTTGCATTTCATTTTTAAAACGAATGCTACGGGGTGGTATGATGCCGTTCCTTTGCGCGCTTACCAGCTAACTGCTTACCAGCTGACTGCTTACCTCTGTATGGATAGATTTCCCGTTGTTACCAGTTTGTCCAGTTAGCTCGCAATGTACATTGGTGGACTAGATACAGAGAGGAGTTGACCACGACGATGGGGTTAGAGTCCGGTGAGGAACGGTTCAGGAAAGCAGGTAAGACAAAAACAGAATCCAAAAAATAAAATAAACAAGTAAATAACAGGGTGAGAATGCGGCAAAATCTGAAAATGTGGTAAAAAATCAGGCGAGGGCTTTTTTTTTTTCTGGATTGCTTTTGAAAACTGTCAGTTGGGTTTAGGGAAGTGGGTCAAGGAGTGGGTGGGTCCATCTGTGCTTTTGAAAACACTATTGGTTGGGATTAGGGAAGGAGGGGGGTGGGTCAGTCGATCAGCCAGTCATTCAGTCATTCATTCAGTCAGTCAGTCGACAGCAGCCTCTGATGGATTTACGCAAGAAGAGTAGGCATGAATGGCACTGGCGAGAGAAATGTTAGATTTCAAAAAGCGTACTGCAAACTGCAAAAAGCGTAGCTCTTGATGGCGCTCACCATAAATGTGTATGATGATGATGCTGATAATGAGGTACATTTTCAGAATGAGGCTGGGTTAGAATCAATTGAATATATAAACACGGTGGATGTGATTTTGCCATTTCTAAGTATGATGCGATTAATTTTTGTTCATGATGCCAACCCTACAATGGCTTGAAGAGATGATGCCAACCTGAGATCTTTGAGGAGAACAAACACATAATACACAAATACAAAACTCTTAATACACAAATACACTTCACTGAACATGTATTATTATTACATGTAAATATGATTTATTTAGGAAAAACACGTATAACAGCAGGTTAACTTCATTTATCTGTCCTACTTGTCTGTTCTGTGATGGAGCATTGTCCTGCATGAAAATCATGTTTTTCTTGAAGGATGCAGACTTCTTCCTGTACCACTGCTTGAAGGTGTCTTCCAGAAACTGGCAGTAGGACTGAGAGTTGAGCTTGACTCCATCCTCAACCCGAAAAGGCCCCACAAGCTCATCTTTGATGAAACCAGCCTAAACCAGTACTCCACCTCCACCTTGCTGGCGTCTGAGTCGGTCTGGAGCTCACTGCCCTTTACCGATCCAGCCACGGGCACATCAAGACTCACTTTCATTTCATCAGTCCATAAAACCTTAGAAAAATCAGTCTTGAGATATTTCTTGGCCCAGTCTTGACTTTTCAGCTTGTGTGTCTTGTTCAGGGGTGGTCGTTTTTCAGCCTTTCTTACTTTGGCCATGTCTCTGAGTATTGCACACCTTGTGCTTTTGGGCACTCCAGTGATGTTGCAGCTCTGAAATATGGCAAAACTGGTGGCATCTTGGCAGCTGCACGCTTGACTTTTCTCAGTTCATGGGCAGTTATTTTGCGCCTTAGTTTTTCCACACGCTTTTTGCGGCACTGTTGACTATTTTGAATGAAACGCTTGATTGTTCAATGATCACGCTTCAGAAGCTTGGCAATTTTAAGAGTGCTGCATCCCTCTGCAAGATATCTCACTATTTTTGACTTTTCGGAGCCTGTCAAGTCCTTCTTTTGACCCATTTTGCCAAAGGAAAGGAAGTTGCCTAATAATTATGCACACCTGATATAGGTTGTTGATGTCATTAGACCACACCCCTTCTCATTACAGAGATGCACATCACCTAATATGCTTAATTGGTAGTAGGCTTTCGAGCCTATACAGCTTGGAGTAAGACAACATGCATAAAGATGATGTGGTCAAAATACTCATTTGCCTAATAATTCTGCACTCCATGTAGATGTTCATCCAGGAATCTGTCCTACTTGTGTGATACGCATGCACCATTATTCATTCTACATCTGGTTTATGACAAGGAAAATGACTCCTTATATGCTACTCACCTTAATGTAGAGCCTATTAGCTTAGCTGCATTGTCCATTGATTTCTCAAGTGTTTAGTCTCATGTGTTCTCTAAGTGTTTAAAATTGAATACAGAAGTCAATGGGTGCCAGCTACATACATTTTAAAAAGATGTTATTTTATGTTCACCAGAAGAAAGAAACTCAAATAGGTTTTGAACAAGTGAAGGGTGAGTAAATTATTAGAGATATTTTAATAAATGCCAGAAACATTTTAGGCTGAGACAGAGGTAAGACTGAGTATGCACTCGAATCCAAAGCAAGACTAAGGCCCAATCCCAATTAAATGTACCCCTTCTCCTTCTCCTTGGCCCTTAAAGCCATGTGTAAAGGGGAAGGGCTTCAAAATGTACCCCTAAAAAATGGGACAGTAATACAGCACCTGCACACGTCATCATATCTCATCACGATCTCTTCGCTTCATATGAGATCAGATGATCGCGACTGCTGTAGTTATTCCAGTTGTGTTTTTTTTGGTATTTATCTTCAGGAAATCACTGGAGGCATATATCATGTTATCATAATGATATAATGTGGCAACAAGATCGTAACTGTACTGCGAATTTACACAGTGGCCATATTCATCTATTTAAACACAACCAAAAACAACATTAACATTATAGCAGACACTGTAAAAAGCTCATTTCTAGATACTAAGCTTTTCTGACAGGGTATTCGAGCATCATCGAGTGTAAGAATGTTGTGGGACTGCTATACAAGAGTTATTATTATGGATTCTAGATCGCGAAATTTAGTGGTTTTTATTTTAGCATTTTTTTTTAAAGCACGATGGTAAAACACGAACGCGGTTATGAATGTATTAAAACATATGCTTGTTTGTTGTAAAAGTTCGTAATAATGACAAAAAAATACTAATTTGTGAATCCCCTTACTTCCGGGTGCAACTGTGGCTGGTGTATTCTGGGAAATTTTCTTACCCCTTGGTTTCAAGTGTGGTCCCGAAGGGGTATGTACCCCTTCTCCTTAGCCCTACGCCTTCAAGCTAAAGAGAATTAAGACACCCTTACCCCTTCACGGGAACACGCAAAACGAGGGGTATAGGGGTAAGGGGAAGGGCTAAGGGGTAGAATTGGGATTGGGCCTAAGACCCATTGAACATTTAATAAGTGGTGACAGTGACTTATGGCAGATTATTTGTTTGGCTGGCATGCCTTTTTAGTGCTTTCTAAAACAATAAAAACCTTCCAATTATGTAACAATGTTAAAACCCGTTGTATCTTCATTACTGTTCTATGAAATGCATTACAAGGAAATGTATTGTATACTGTATAGCATGCAGCCACATATACTGTATAGAAGCTAAAGCCCTGCCAATGCCGTTTCTCTTGAAGTTTGAGAGGTTTGTGTCAGTGATAGCTGTGTCAAGTCGCAAAAAAGTTATGGTTCTTGAGGGAGTAAACAGGAAACACAGCTGAACATCACCACAAATCTTTGCCCAAGAGAGCGGAACAGAATCATGGCAGAAAGGAATGGTTGGTAATTAAAAGCACCCTCAGTGGTCACAATCGCTATTACTGTAAATTCCTCAGTGTGTAGCGGCCACAGCATGTGCTCATCCAGTTGGACTGTTTTTTCTGGCCGACTGAAGACCCATCAGCCCTGCATTAGCTGCTTATTCTCCACTATTTGCTAACCTATAATGCTAAGGCTCTCAATCATATAAATAAATCACTGAAATCTTCCATGGAAGTCTGATAATATGGAGGTGAATTTCAGCTAATATTTTATTTGTTTTATATTGATATTTTATAAAAAAATTTTTACACTTTTTGAAATATTTCATAAAAAAAGAAATGAAAGCATGAAGGGACAATGCACAAACAAGTCTGCTCAGTTTATGTTACTAAACAATTTCTGAAAAATACAATTATGTACATTTTTGTTAATAACAAAATTGTAACCGCAACAATTACTTTTATATAATAACAACAACAACAACAATAATAATAATAATAATAATAATAATAATAATAATAATAATAATTATTATTATTATTATTATTATTATTAATAAAACTAATAATTGTTAGTATTATTATTATTGTTGTTGTTGTTATTATTACCAAATAATAACAATAATAATAATAATAATAATTATTATTATTATTATTATTATTATTATTGTTGTTGTTATTATTATTTAATATTAATAATATAAGTTTTTTATTATATACATTTTATTATATATATTATATAATTATATAAGTTTTATTTATAACCTTATTTAATTGTTATCATAATTTTAATAAATTATTCAGATTTTTAAGCAAATTGTTTAATACTTAAAAGTTAAGTAATCTTTAGTACTTGCATTTGTGTGTTTGAACAAATATCAAATAATCAAGTAAGCAAAATAGGTTGCATTCTTTTACATTTTTTAACACAGGCTTCAGGGAAAAAGTAATAGTGCATCCACTGTTTTGAATTTCTGCAGACAACAAGGCTGCAGTGCTGCTACACATGCACATGTTTGGCCCACCTCACTGGAAACTAAATGGAATATTAGAATCTACCGCAAAACAAAATTCCATATCCCTCATGACCAAAATCTGTTATCTGCAGTCAACCTTGCAAACGTAACTGACTTTTCCACCATAGCTGGACTTAAAGTCCACACTTTTACTTTCTGGCACAGACTAACAAAAATAATCAAAGGGAGTATTTACTCTACTGAAGAAGACCATTGATTCCTGGCTTCCCCTGTTACACCCCAAATAATCCCTGTTAAGGGAGGAAATGCCCTGCAGTGACCCCGTTTTCTAACATTGTGAGATGTAGCCCTCTTATGAAAATCTATACAGTAGCGCTTACAGAAAAAGCATCTCTTAACAGTGTTTGGCAGCAGCATCTCTACTGGAAGCAAAACTTTTAGTTTAAAGTCCCCATGACATCAAAATGGAAGTTTTTGCCTTTTGTATGAATGTTAACCTTAAAGATATCTTTATGCTGACAAAATTCACACTTAGATATGCTACATGCATGATGCAAGATACATGACTTTAATGACATCATTCTGCACTTCAGCTTCTCATCAGATTTTTTACTCTCTACAGCCTTTAGCAACCCTCCCTATAATAGGTGCTTAATCTGCGACTGAAGTATTTCACTTATTACTAT
The DNA here is from genome assembly GCA_903798195.1 of Danio kyathit. Lineage (NCBI taxonomy): Eukaryota > Metazoa > Chordata > Actinopteri > Cypriniformes > Danionidae > Danio > Danio kyathit. The sequence goes on from LR812525.1 coordinate 42,434,162, forward strand.
TTTCTAAATGGTGAACAAACATACAGTTGCAATCAGAATTATTAAACCCCCTAAATTATTAGCCCCCAAAATTATTTTTTTCCCCACTTTCTGTTTAACATTTCTAAACATAATAGTTTTAATAACTCATTTCTAATAACTGATTTATTTTATCTTTGCCATGATGACAGTAAATAATATTTGACTAGATATTTTTCAAGACACTTCTATACAGCTTAAAGTCACATTTAAAGGCTTAACTAGGTTAATTAGGTTAACTGGGCAGGTTAGGGTAATTAGGCAAGTTATTGTATAATGATGGTTTGTTCTGTAGACTATCAGAAAAATATAACGCTTAAAGAGGCTAATCTTTTTGACCTTAACATGGTTTTTAAAAAATTTAAAACTGCTTTTATTTTAGCTGAAATAAAACAAATAAGACTTTCTCTAGAAGAAAAAATATTATCAGACATACTGTGAAAATTTTCTTGCTCTGTTATTTAGACAGTGTAAAGGTGCTTTTTATTTGAGTGAATGGTGTGTCTGGTCACGTGAAAGCACACCAAACGCTTCAGCCTAGAGAATAACAAGTCAGCACAAAGCTTTATAGCTTCAAAAAACTAAATAGTGTTTAAGAAAAACAAGTTCCTAAAAATGCATCAGCATAACTATCTAAACCGAAAAAAATTAATTTGTATATATAGCCCCTGTGGTACGAATAATTTCGGGCTTGACTGTATATTTGAAGGTCAGTTTGATTGTATTACTTTGGTACACATTCCATTGGGTAACAATGAGAGAGTGATTGAAATGTAGTAATTTCAACATGTTCCTGCACTGGTGTACATTTCCATTTGTAACAAGTAAACAGTGAATTATATGGAGATGCAGAATCACAATGCCATACATGACAGTAGTTTAAGGAAAGCTGCAGAAGGCTAGTAGTCTCAGACTAGAAGTTAAGGTAGAATTTATGATTGACTATAACATGTCCAAACTATTAAGCTTTACCTCACTAGAACTCCACTCCACTAAATCTATGCTATAACCATCAAACCTGGATTACTAGTCTGAAGGTGCTGTAGTGCTGATGTCCTGAAACAGATGGGTGGATCTGGAGTTGGTCATTATTAATAATAATTGCACATCTGTCAGAAGCATCAAGCATCAAGTAAACAAAATCGAGCAATCAACAGCTTTTAAGCTTGGATTTGAGGGATTAAAGGAAAAAATAATACTCCTATTGAGTTTTTTTAATTCAGTTTTACACAAAAAAATGTTTGTTGTTTGTTGTTTGTTTAAACTACTCATTTAAAATGGAAACAACACAACTCTTGAGATTTTATTGGGACAACTTAATTGTTTTATGTTCAATCCACTTAAATCTGTAAAAGCTGAAAGGTTAACTTAATTCCTTCATGTTGTCCCAACACAAATCGATTGTGTGGAACCCAGCATTTTTACAGTGTATAAACTACATTTTAATTTCCAAATGCTTAAACTCAAGGCTTAATTATTTACCAATTCAGATTAAAATGGATTCTAAAATGCTTAAGGTTATGTTTTGTTTGTGGTGCTTAAATTGAAAATGAATTCACAGTCTTTTATTGTAAATTGCTATCTGTGTAATTAAAAATAATGAGAGGAATTATCTGGAGATGATTTACTGCCGTGGAGCTCTTCTTGTTGTCAGCAGGCTTTTTCATTTTGGCTTTTGCTAAATGTTGAATTAATCTTCTTCGGACAACAATACACTCTCTGTCTCATTTGGTGGATTTAGGTCTTCTCTGGCTGTCGACAGAAAGTATAGATTTTATCAATGCGGTCACATGGATTAATCTTCAGCGATTGGATTACAAGGAGAGAACAAGGCCCTCAATATGAAGAGAACCAAAAAAACTCTTTAATTGCATTACGGCTGCAGAGAGTCTGCAATTAGCCCGCTGTCTGTGGAGAGCCGACTTGACTTTTATTGGCTAAGCAAATTTGATGAAAGTTTGTGGTTTTGACCTTTTTGGTGCATTAAGGAAGAACACAGGGCAGACCACAGCAGATAAGATGAATAAGAGCGGGGGAAGAAAAGAGAGAAAGACATAAGCAGAAGGAAAGAGGCTGGGAGAAAGTGTTATCAGCACTGAATATCTTCCTGTATCAGGAGCACTGGATGAACAGAGTGCGGAAATTCAGAACAGGTCATCTCTCTCTCATCAGTACAGGATATACAGACCAGAATAAACGAGTTTAGCAGGATTACCAAACACAAATAAAATAAAATTCAAGACCGCTTCCTGCCGCTGAATTATTTGATCATTCTCAGTTCTTATTCTGGGGAATACTACAATGATGAGCGTCTTTCAACTTTTTTCAAAGCGTCCTGAAGGTTTGCAGATATTAACCTATTCAAATCATTTATTATAATGAATAAAAAAGAGTGTGTACTGTTTATTCCCATCAATAATATCTTGACGACACACGTACGTATACTGCACTGTAAAAAATCCAACTTGAAAAAAGTTGAAATTACTTGCTTTTTTTGTTGGTTTGGCAAAAATCAGACTTAAAAAACTACATTTAAAACGTTTACTTAACCTAAATCTAATTTTCTTCAATAAGTTGAAAAGATTAGTTTTGTGAGCAAAACTTTGCAAGTTCACCCAAAAAAAGTTTCTACCAACTTGTTACTTTAAGTTGAGTTCATTTCAGACCTCCTCACTTGAAAAAATAAAGGTTGCAGTATTTCTAACCCTAACAACAATGACAAAAATAATAGTAACATCAATAATGATATTAATATCATTATTATTAACAAAAACAACAACAAAATACTACAACAATAATGCTAACTTAATATAAAATTTTTATTTATTATAATTTATCTTTTTTTTTTTTTGGGGGGGGGGGGGGGGTTCTTTTTCGCTCTACATTTTTTTGCTAAACATTTCACAACACTTTTCACAAAAATGTTACAGAAACACATTCTCCCATGTACAATATAAAACATAATTTTTTTTTCCAATTTTCACACAATACCTTTGTAATCACTTAAAAGTTCATTTAATATACTTAATTTTAGAATAGAAACATAAATATGCAAAAGTATTGTAATGAGACATGCACAATGTTTGATTAGTTTTACAATAGTAAAATGTCTGCATGAACACTTTGCATATGCAGGACTTTTGTCAGCTCACTTGCGTAGTGGAAAGCAAACGCCAAAAGTTGCGGATATCAACAATGAAAATGTATTTAGCAGAAATTGCTTACCAAACATTTATTTAAAATGCCTTAAATGTTTAGTTTACAATACCTTTAGTTTTGTTTTGTATTATAGAACTTAATAATTAATGTTTATGAGTTTCTTTATGCTTTTAAATGATGATTCATGTTTTAATATGGAAATTATTCATAAAATCACTTTGCCTTTCCAGTAATATTTGTTTTCATAGATGATGTAATAAAGAAGGAGTTGTCCAACACTTATGTACCTTTTTTATGAGATCAATTGTGTACCTTCATTTGAGTTCAGTACAGAACAGTAGAGGTCTTTTCTGTACCATATAAGGTACAACTTTTATAAAGGTAAAAAGCTGTTCCTTAAGGAACATTATTTGTACCACCATGTACTTCTTTTTTCTGAGAGTTTAGCAAAATTAAAATGAAAATTCAAATGCCTAAAAAGATCAAATAATAAGTCGAACTTTCAAATCAACTATATGATCAAGTAATCAAAATAAATCTAACCAGTTTCTGGTTCCTCCTTATTAAACACACACAGCTGAAAGCTCATGATGGACTGATTACTAGGAATATAAAGACACATCATTCACAAAGTCATTCACACAGACTCTTTGCTGAGTCTTGTTTTTCCCTCTGAAGCATTACAAAGCATTTTTCCCTGTTTGTCCTGCCATGTTTTGATCCTTGTCTTGTTTACCGTTATTGTTGTTTTACCTCCTGTCCTGTTTCTAATTTTCATCATTCATTAATTATTTTTTTTGGCTTAGTCCCTTTATTAATCTGGGGTCGCCACAGCGGAATGAACTGCCTACTTATCCAGTTTTACGCAGCAGATGCCCTTCCAGCTGCAACCCATCTCTGGGAAACATCCATACACACTCATTCACACTCATGCACTATGGACAATTTAGCCTACCCAATTCACCCGTACCGCATGTCTTTGGACTTTAGGGGAAACAAGAGCACCCGGAGGAAATCCACATGAATGTGGGGAGAACATGCAAACTCCACACAGAAACACCAACTGACCCAGCCGAGGCTCGAACCAGCGACCTTCTTGCTGTGAGGCGACAGCACTACCTACTGCGCCACCGCGTCACCCATGTTTCTAATTTTGTGTCTAATAAATATTTAGTTAACATTTGTCTCTGTTTTATTGTATTTTTTTCAATTCAACTATGTTTGCTGGTTCTGATAATGTATTATTTCTTAATACCAATTTCCAAACGAGTTTTTTTTGTTCCCTCAACTTCAGGCATTCCAGTTCTGCAGACAAAAAATGTTCAGTAGGCACAAATTAACCTTCCTGTCGTGTTCGGGTCAAATCTGACCAATTTACAACTTAAAACACTCATAAATATTGTGTTTTACATCTGATTGCCTCAAGGCCTTATGATATCCTCCACGCTATGCACTTGAACATATAAAAGTGATGATCACCTCTTTCATTCAATTTTGAGTGTTTTAATCAACCTTGTTACACTTGTGGTGTTCCCGGTCAAAAGTGACCGCCATAGAAAATGAATGGGTATCCAGACCATATTTATCCATCAGACAGAAAACATCCCCATAAACACCACCCCAACTCACTCACTTACTCACTCACTCACTCACTCACTTACTCACTCACTCACTCACTCACTCACTCACTCACTCACTCACTCACTCACTCACTCATTTCAGATTGAACAATGTCTTTTGCAGGTTCACATCTCTTTTCCGCGCTTATGCGCCAATCCTCCAGCCTGATCTCACAAGGAAACGTAACTATTTTACGTTTTGTCAGTTTAGTGGCTAATTTGTACAAGTTCAGTCATATGAAAATGTACGATTTTTAAAAGGAGGCGTGGCCCCCAACCCCACCCCTAAACCCAACCGTCATTGAGTATAAGCAAATCGTACTAAATTGTATGTATGAGATCATACGAATTCATACGGATTAGCCACTGAATCATTAAGTTATGAATTGCCATGTGATAGCGTTGGATCCTCCAACGTGAATTAATTTCCTGATAAAACAATTATGTGAACCCATATGTGTGTTCCTTTCTTTCTTTCTTTCTTTCTTTCTTTCTTTCTTTCTTTCTTTCTTTCTTTCTTTCTTTCGTTCTTTCTTTCTTTCTTTCTTCAGCCTATCTCTGAGTGTACCACACTCTCAGAAATAAAGGTACACGAGTTGTCACTGGGGTGGTACCTTTTCAAAAGCTACAAATTTGTACATACAAGGTCCATATTAATACCTCAAGGGTACATATTAGTACCTAAAAAGTACAAAAGTGTTCCTCTTAAAATGTTTAGGTGCTAATATATAGTTTTAAGGTACCAATATGGAATCTTTAAGTACCAATGTGTACCTTGTGAAAAGGTACCACCCCAGTGACAGCTCGTGTACCTTTATTTAAGTGCAGGAGCACATTTAGCTTAGCTTAGCATCAATTATTTTATTAGATTAGACCATTAGCATCTTGCTTAAAAATTACCAAAGTATAACTAGTGCTAGTTCTGTGTCCATGCTCACAGTCTATACCCTCAGTCAATATTCCCTATATTAGTACACTTATGTAGTCCAATTGAAGGACTGAATGAAATTTTGAGCACTCAATACACAGGAAATTATACCATTTTGTTTGTGCTTTGCTGGTTGATAAATCATTCAGATGAATTGAAATTGAAATTTCTTTGGTCAGACCCTGTGATAGTTATTTTAACGAGCTGTCTATTAGTAACGGAACAAAGTATTTTAGTTTCTGTCATATATTGTTCGTTTTGTAATACAGGTTCAGGCCCTATTTGTATTTTCACTGCAGTTATTTTATGTCTATAAATTCATGCTAAATACTACTTTGAGACATTGTTCTCAGCTAAAGAATGTTGAATAAATATTTGGTGGTGAAAAATGTTTTTTTTTGTGTGTTAAAATAAGAGCAGTTAAAACAGACCGGTCAATTTTGACCGGGAACACTAAAGTAAGGGGTGGGATGTGAACACGACAGGAGGGTTAAAAAGTTTTGTTGCAGGGTAGTTCACCTCTCCAGAAAAATAATATTGTTAACCCAACTAAATGTTTTTTGTAATACTGACAAATAACTTTAGGCCAGTGCAGCTGAGGTTTTCAAAAGTTGAGTGAACAAGAAAAAGCGAAAGGAAATAAGGATTATGTTTTTTTGTTTTTTGTACTGGCTTAAAAAAAATTAAGTGTAGAATGATTCATTCTTTTTCTCACCAAAAGTTATGAATGACAAAAAAAAGTTTTGTATTCTTAAAAAATACAGTTGGGCATATTTTTAATTCCCTCTCACGCATACTTGTTGTACTGATACACTAATAACAAACTATTAACTAAGACTTTTACCTCGATAAACTATTATTTCCTGCTTAATAATAGTTAGTAAAGTAAGAGTTGGATTTATGCATTAGGTGGTATCAGAGATGTAGAATAAGATCATACTTAATAAGTACTAAAGAAAAAGTCTGTATCTGAATAATAAGCAGGTAATAAACCAATAGTTACAGTAGTAATGAGAATTGATACTTAAATTAAAGTGTTACCATCTCAGCTGTCAAGATGTCATTCTATACTCACTACCTTTCAGATCTTAAGTCAATACAGAACTGGATTAAAGTACAACCCATTCGTGGATTAACATCTTTGTTGATCCTGGAACAACAATCTAATTAGCTGATCAGATTTGGGGATCAGTTTACAGTTTCTGTTCAGTTTAAGCTTACACTTTTAGGGTTATTTTTTTCAACATCATTGTTATTCAACTATTATTTCCCTCTGATACTAAGAACAACTTACAGGTACAGTTATTTTTAGGGGTAGTGATTAGGTTTGATTTTTTTTTTTTTTTTCAGACAGGAATGATGTTTTAAGTCAAGATCAACAAAATATGTTGATACAGAAACACATTTAACTCCAACATGCCAAAATCAGGATTTACACTACCTGATCAAGACAAACTCTAGAGGGTGTTTATATAATTTAATAAACTGTTTATTAAATTACAGTATATTTTGTGAAGAGGGGACTGTTGTTTTCACTTTTAAAAAGGGACAGGCTCTTGCACCCAAAGATCCTTTAATAATTAATAATAAAATAAAAACAATTAATATGGATAAGTTTTACAAACCTGATACAGTAAATAATACTTATGAAGTCAACTACTTTTGAAAGCAGCTACAAATTTTGTTACAAATCTTTTAGTTCAGTTTAGTCAAATTAGCAAATCACAGTAGCATTCAACCAAGTAGAAATCCCCCTTAAAGAATGTTAATCGTTTTGCAATTATTCATACATTTTCAATATATAGTAGCTGCTCCAGTGACTCGCGCAGGCTGTGTTCATTATAAATTAGTATCAATCTTGCTACTGTTTGCTTAATGTGTTTTTGAAAATCTCAATCTTGAAAAGTAATTATACAGTAATCTGACAAACTCTACTCACAGCACAGAGACAGAAAGAGAGAGTGTTAAAGCGCTGCTGACCTGCTGTCTTTGCTTTTTAAAGACATGTTGACACATTGTAGTTTTTTTCACCACCAGACTTCCTAGATTTTTGTCATTTAGTTTACTGCTGGATTTGTCAGTATATTCAGCTTTTACTTCTCATGTTGGTTGTCTTTTAGTTTTTCATATGTTTTTATTTGTGTGATGTGTGATGCCTGTCTCTTCCAGTCGGTGTCCATCTCTCCGCTGCAAAGGCCTGTCATTTTCTCTTCTTCATTCATTATTTTCTCTCCCAAGATTAGACAAACTGAAGCAGAATAAAGCCTCTAATCTCCTTTCAGGCACTTAATTCCTGCTGGCTCCTGCTCATGTAGTCTGTCTGTCTTTCAGACTAATTGGCATCGTTCCCTCCTTTTTTCATCTTTTTTCCTAAGCAAATCATTAAAATCTTTTAATTTCTCATGCCAGGTCAAGGGTGCATTGCTTTATTTGTCCTGTATAAGATAACCTACTGTGTGTGTGAACAGAACAGAGTCCCTTCAATCATTCCAGAATTTTTACACCCATACACCTTACTAAAATTTAGCACAGTGTAACCACAAAATATGTATGTTGAATGAAATCAACAGGTTGCTTTGTCACTTTTTTTTTAGATAACTACCGATACACCTGTTTATTTCAGATCACTTACATAAAATGCATATCAATTTGGTCACACTTTATTTTAAAGTATAATTCTCGACTTTCAACAATCCATTAACTATGCTCAATAAACTCCTAATTTGCTGCTTAATAATAGTCATTAAGGTAGTACTGTAATCCAATACAATAATGACTTACAGACTTAATGTAAATCATTCATTTTCTTTTCGGCTTAGTCCCTTTATTAATCTGGGGTCGCCACAGCGAAATGAACCGCCAACTTATCCAGCATATGTTTTACGCAGTGGATGCCCTTCCAGCTGCAACCCATCACTGAGAAACACTCATACACACTTGTTCACACATACACTACGGACAATTTAGCTCATCCAATTCACCTGTTACCCCATGTCTTTGGACTTGTGTGGGAAACTGGAGCACCCGGAGGAAACCCATGCGAACACGGGGAGAATATGCAAACTCCACACAGAAATGCCAACTGACACAGCCGAGGCTCAAACCAGCGACCTTCTTGCTGTGAGGCGACAGCACTACCTACTGCGCCACCACGTTGCCTAATGTAAACCATCTCTGACTTAATTTGTTGCTCACATACTAATAAGATCTTTCTAAAAATATGTTTGAATAATGAAGTACACCTAAATCACTTTAATCAAGAAAGTATTTCAGTATTTCAGAAAGTCTAAAAGTATTTCAGTTCAAAGTTCGTGACTTTAATTACTATGTACTTACATTTAAAATAATGATTTGTTACAATGTACTAATTATATATGCATACATGTTTTTTTTTTTACATTGTAGGCTACTTATATTTACAACAAAATATCTGCATGCAATTACATCTACAGTTAAAGTATTTAACCCCCCTTTGAATTTTTTTTCTTTTTAAAGTATTTCCCAAATGATGTTTAACAGAGCAAGGAAATTTTCACAGTATGTCTGATAATATTTTGTCTTCTAGAGAAAGTCTTATTTGTTTTATTTCAGCTAAAATAAAATTTATAAACCATTTTAAGATCAATATTATTAGCCCCTTTAAGCTATTTTTTTCCGATAGTCTACAGAACAAACCATCATTATACAATAACTTGCCTAGAAGTGTCTAGAAAAATATCTAGTCAAATATTATTTACTGTCATCATGACAAAGATAAAATAAATCAGTTATTAGAAATGAGCTATTAAAACTATTATGTTTAGAAATGTGTTGAAAAAATCTGCTCTCTGTTAAACAGAAATTGGGGTAAAAAATAAACAGAGGGGCTAAAAATTCTGACTTCAACTGTATACTTAATTTCTGTAATTACATTAGTGTTAAGCCATCTCTTACACCTTAACCCAATTTTAACAAACTAATTAAGTTGAACATTACTAAATGTAATTACTAAGTTTACCCATTTTCAGTGTACCCATACCACCAAACCTACCATTAACTTTACCCGTATGCCACCTCAAGAGCATAATACGTATTGTGCAGTGCAATATGAACACAATCATTACACACTCTCAGAAATAAAGGTACGTGAGCTGTCACTGGGGTGGTACCTTTTCAAAAGGTACAAATTTGTACCTAAGAGGTCCATATTTATACCTCAAGGGTATATATTAGTACCTAAAAAGTTCACAAGTGTTCCTCTTAAATTTTTTAGGTACTAATATATACTTTTGAGATACCAATATGGACCCTTTAAGTACAAATGTGTACCTTTTGAAAAGGTACCACAATTATTATTCTTGGGAAGTTCTTTTTACATAAGAATAGGTTCTTAGTAATTTCTCCCAAATTTTATGTTTTTCACAAGGAACTGTGTCTTTATTTTCTATCGCTTAAGCAAATGAAGAAAAAGAATGCTGTAATTCTCTGTGATTTAATAGAACAACTTGATCTTGCTGAAAACCCCTAGATGTTTTTTTTTTTATTACATTTTGTTTATGATGCTTGTCTGTTGTCTGATTGAGAATGTCTGTATTTTGTACCAGGCCATTTATAGTTGTATTGCTTACTCTGTTCAATAAAGTAAAAAAAAAAAAAAAACCTTTTGAAAAGGTACCACCCCAGTGACAGCTCATGTACCTTTATTTTTGAGAGTGCTTGGTACTTTTTTATGTAAGTACCTACACTGTAAAAAGTGATTAGTTACTTAAAGTGAGTAAACCAATTGTCTTAAAAGCAACAAGTTGACTTTACAAAAATAAATGAACCCATTGTAGCTTGGAACTGTTAATTTTTTATAATTATGCTAATTGTACTCACTTTTTTAAATAAAAGTAAACTAATCACTTTTTTCCCAATACACCTTTATTATATTTGGGTTTTTTTCCTGCTTTTCTGTATCTAGCATAATGACAATAACTAAAATAAATCTGCTCTTCCAGACTCCAGTGTCTCTTCTATATATTAAATACGAGCAATAAGTGTAGATTTTATAGATGAGGCACCAAATATGTAATATTGTGATAATTACAGTAATTATTTGAAAACAGACCTGCTAAAATAGTCTGACACTGTAAAAAGGGATTAGTTGACTTTAAAAAAATGAGTACAATTAGCATAATTATAAAAATTAAGTCAACTTAACAGTTCCAAGTTACAATGGGTTTACTTACACTATTTTTGTAAAGTCAGCTTGTTGCTTTTAAGGCAATTGGTTTACTCGCTTTAAGTAACTAATCATTTTTTACAGTACAGTAGTACACTGAAAAAAAGATTCATTCAAGTGGTTGCAAACAATTATGGGCTGAATTTAATTTAGATTCAATTTAGTAATGTTCCAATGCAATCTCACAGCAATTCGTAACTTTTTGATTTAGTGGCTAATTAGTATGAATTTGTCGCTCTAATTCGTACAAATTAGTACGATTTGCTCATCACCTAATGACGGTTGGGGTTAGGGGTGGGGTTAGGTGCCACGCCTCCTTTTTAAAATCGTACATTTCGTACGACTGAACTGACAGAATTAGCCACTAAACTAACAAAACGTAAAATACTTACGTTTCCTCGTGAGATCAGGCTGAATGTTCAACTTAATTTGTTTGTTTAAATTCATATACATTATTTGCAAACACTTATCTTAAAAACTTTTAGTAAATCCAATGAATTTTTTTTTCAGTGTAGCTAAGGCTACTAACATAAAGTAGCCACTAATGAATAAAGCTGTTAATTAAAATAAATGTAAAATATAAAGTGGGACCAAATTATTTTACAGTAATTGTAAAAATCTGTTTGATAATTGTCTTTGTTATGCTTAATCAAAAATGAAGAATAAATATATATATATATAAATATATATAAATGACCTTTATAGCCACTCCTTTCCAATCATTGGTTTGCTGTGAGTGAGATGGTGAGGAGGTTCAACAGTGAGGAGGATTGATTCTATTCTAATCCACTAGCTTTCAATTTCAGGTGAAAATATTGTATAATACTGACATAAAGTTTGTAGGACGTTCTGGTTCATTGAGACTTTAAACCAGGGGTCACCAAACTTGTTTCTGGAAGACTGATGTCCTGCAGAGTTTAGCTCCAACCCTAATCAAACACATCTGAACAAGCTAATCAAGGCTTTACTAGGTATACTTGAAACTTCCAGGCAGGTGTGTTGAGGCAAGTTAAAGCTAAACTCTGCAGGGACACCGGCCCTCCAGGGCCAAGATTGGTGACCCCTGCTTTAAGCAATTAATATCCAACATTGCATAAAATCTGAGTATGCACATGTATAAATTTGCTTGCTCTAAAAGTAGTATCAGTGTGGATAGGGTGCATTAAGAAAATTGTCAGTTGCTTCAGTTGTGTTCAGTATTTACAAATCATCTCCCATGGCTGCATGGGACAGTAAATTGTCCCTCATATGCACATTTCAGAATCTCACCAAAACAAATCCATCTGGACACTTTTTGCCCACTCATGTTTTATGACATGCTACTCTTCTCACATATTACAGGCTCTCATTTTCTCACATATTAAAATGCTATTAAGAACACAGCCAATGAGCATATACAGTACTGTTAATGAGGTTGGGATAAGCTGTCAGCTTTACTGTAAAAAATCAAGATTTGTTCATAAAAATGCTTGGTTTAGTGTCTGTACTAAAAAATCAACAAGTTTGTTTAGTGTCCCACTACAGATTAGTCAGCCAGACAAATAACTCTACACTAAATTTCACATAATATATTACATTTTACATTATTATGATTGATAGTTTTTATAAAATGTATCATATATAATGTTATTTACTCATTGGGTATCCTAAATATCCTGAATACATGAATATTTGTTCATGTAATACAGTAATTGCCAAGTATGTTTTTGCTGGGCCAAAGTTTTTGGAGGGTACTTTTTTTTAGCACAGCAGGTTAACAATCCTTTTTCATAGTTCTCTGATGGTCACATGACATTCAGGTAAACAAAAAAGAAATCTGTTCATTTTTTTATGACTATAGCTGTTTTTTTATTTGATTGCTGGGATTGACTTAATTATCTTATCAGCTCCCTGCAGCACTTTCTCAACCCCCAGTCTATCCTGGGGAACCTGATGTAATGTACTGTTTAATACACTTGATAACAATGAACGAGGTGCTAATTGATTTTTTCTTATATTGTAGATAAACATGGTACTAAATAATCAAATCAATGTGATAAATTAGGTCAAACATAATCTAAAAGTAATCCCATTTTTAGATTACATTACCTAAAATGTGTAATCTATATAGCAACTTACTACAATTTTCATGGTGTAATCAGTAATGGGCTACGGTTTCTAAATAATCTACCACCCAACACTGGCTAAAGCTCACAGTATGTCCAGCAGAAACAGGAAACAGTGGCCTGTGCACAGCAAAACATAACGTGTGTGGTTAAAAAAAACAACAACAGAAAATACTCCATTAAGAAAAGACAAATACTGAGTTCTATCTGTATGTGTACTGGAATTGACTTTATTGTTATAATGTGCATATTTTGACTTCTTCATATATATTTGTCACTCACAATCAATAGGACAATTTTTAGTTGTACACATTATTCTGTAAGCATCACTCAGAAATGCCAGAGCTGCTCCGTTTACATTCATGTGGTTATGTCACCCCTGGTTACACGGAATAATAATACATTTCTGAATATTTATAACTTTACCGACTTCACACAGCATGATATAACAGTAGACACTTTGCTTAAAATGTTTTACATTCACGTTTTATAAAGAATTCGATACATACAATATTAGATATATAACAAAAGAATAGATTTGTATCTCTATATATTTCATAATCGACATATGTTGCTTGCTTCCTACTAGTGATCATGTTTACCATCTTTTTTTGTACTTCAAACGATTGTACACAAATAAATTAATCACAAACAAACATTAAGGGAGTTGATTTTGGCACTTTGAAATTTTCAAATACTTAAAATGAGAAAGCCACAGTGAACCACAAAATGTATGCATTATCTTGAGACAAAACAACCACACAGATCAATGATCTTGACTGGATTGAGAACCTAATTTGTTATCTTTACTCGCACACAGACATAGACACACACACACACAACCCATAAACAGGCTGAAATGTTCAAAGGGACCTCGTGATAAAGGGAATGTACCACAAAAAGCTCAATTAATAGAATTTTCAGTGTATGGTGTAAATAGATTATCGATGCAACATTTATCATATCAAGCACAATTCAAACTAAATAGCCCAGCCTAGTGTGGCCCAACATTGTTTTACATGGTCGGCAGGACTTTTAATTTAGAATATAGGGCCAGATTTACTGAACAGATCAAATTACTGAAACCTATTAAAGCACCAATGTGAGTTTGAATTCCTGCAACAATGTGCAAATGAAAACAGACGTTCTCGTAGCTCATTTCCATAATGACCAATGCAAATTAGCATTGGATTGCAAGCAAACAGAGCCAGTGATGATCAGGTGCAGGTAATCTACTAGCAACACAGATGCTAAATGGGTTAAGACATGAATAGAAATTAAAAAAACAAACTTTAGTACATCACATTGCAAGATTTAAATACTCTCCTCCAACAAATCTGGTGTCTGAAAGAGATACTCCAACAAATTACAATGCAATAAGATCAGCTCCAAACAATCAAACCAAAAAAATACAATGATAATAAAATAAAATAACATTTCCATACTTTTCATTGCTATTATTCTGTCTTTATTAAACCCTGACTATAGTATTTTTAATGCCAAAAGAACGTGTCCACATGCACAAGCTGTTAGTAAATCTGGCTCATAATTGTTCTATTCAGGGGCTCAAAAGGTCTTTACGTACTATATTGTATAATCTTGACTCGACACAAGGCAGCGAAATTGACCTTTTATTAATTGTTGCTCTGCAAGGCATAAGTAAATGTTGATCCCTGGACTCAAAAACAAAATCCCTTTTTAAATATTGGCCTATAAGAAGAGGAAGCTCTAATCTAAATTCTGGATATAAGTTCAATCTGAAAGCTACAAGTATAAATTTCCCTTGGCGTGGAGTTAATTGAGACTCCCTCTCAATGAGGTGCTTTAGTCATAAAGAACATGCCTGCACTCTCTTCATGAGGATGAGTGACTTAATGACAGGAAGTTTATGGCTAGATAAGGCACTGACACAGTGGTGTATGTCTGCTTTGTGAGGTGTGTCCAAAAGGGAAAAGATGTGCTCGAGATAATTTGTGGAGGACCCTTGATGTAAGCCAGCTGTTGTGAAATCAAACCATTCTTGGGAAACAAGGTAAACTGTGAGAAGCTCACAGCTGCACGCTAACATTTACTGTAGCAATGGCTCAAAACTCTCCAAGCCTGTTTAACACCGTAAAGATTTCCAGGAATATCAAGGGGGTTCCATTTCTTAGTGTGTTACCTAGACGTACAGTACGAATACGGTGCAAGATAACCTGTCACACTCACTTACTCCATATAAACACACATTCAACTTCCCGGCCATACAGAATAATATAGCTCCAGTTTGTTTTGTTCTTTACGTTTTCACAAAACAGTAACAGAAATGCAAACCTATGACCCAAAAAAGTGTTTAAAAAGTAAAGGTGACACTTTACTTGAAGGGGGTGTTCATAAGACTGTCATGACACTTTTATAATCATGATATAACAGGTCATCAATATGAAGAAGATTTTATGCCTGCTTATGACAACTGTCATTGTCATTTGCTCAGTTATGTCATTTTAAATGCAAAGATGACATTGTTTGAGATGTCTTTGTTATGACAACTTGAAAAACAAATACATCATAAACAAATTAACTTTGTATTCGTCAAGACAACTTGGCATTACCAAGACAACATAGCTTGTCATAAATCTGTCATAAACATGATTGCCATGAGGCCATTATAATTGTGTCATGAATAATTTTCTGATCAGTTTTTTTCAGTGGAACAAAATTAATTTTTAATTAAACTCAATTACAAATAATTTTATAACTGCATTGTTAATATATTTAATGACATATTAATGACAAATTCACTTTGTACCTTTCTAGTTGAGGTCGAGAAAATATTCATGATGTTGTTGACAAAATAATAACGGCCTCATAAAATATGTTTACGACAGATTTATGACACGATATATTGTCTTAGTAGTCTCAAGTTGTCATGATAGACAAAATTTATGATGTATTTATGTCAAGTCATAACATAGACATCTCAAACAATGTCACCTTTGTATTAAAATAACAACTGAGTGAATCACACTTAATGACAGTTGTCATAAGAATCCATAAAATTTCATTCATATTTATGACATCTGTCATGTCATGTTTATGAATGCTTCATGACAGTCTTATGAACCGCCGCTTTAAGTAAAGTCCTAAACGTAAAGACCTGTTTAACCCTAACATGAAATGTTCTGAAAGGTTTCTGATGTTTTTTTTAAAGAGATGATCACACTAAAACGCAAGTGTGTGATTTTAAAAAAGTGTAGGCGTAACATTTATTTTGCTTTACAATATAAAAAAGTCAAGTCAACCACTGAACACAAATGGAGCAGACCGGACAGTATAGTGTGTGGTTGGGAAACACACAAAGCCATCGCATCATTCTGTCCTTTTCTCAGGGGACACTTTCACATGGCATGAGACCTTTGCAGAAACCTTTCTCTCTCACACACGCCACATCTTCTCCAGCATTCAAGTAG
The DNA here is from genome assembly GCA_903798195.1 of Danio kyathit. Classification (NCBI taxonomy): domain Eukaryota; kingdom Metazoa; phylum Chordata; class Actinopteri; order Cypriniformes; family Danionidae; genus Danio; species Danio kyathit. The sequence goes on from LR812525.1 coordinate 42,450,643, forward strand.
CATTAGAGAGGTCATTCCCACCTGACTGCTTCATCAGATGGTTAACCAATGTTTGAGCTGCAGGAATAAGACAAAATGGACAATAAAACATGTAAGAATGCTGTTTCTTGGCAAATGGGCTTCAATCTCTGCTGGGTTTTATCAACTCAATTTTTTTTTAATCAAAAGTTGAATTGAAACAACACAGTGTTTTTATAATGCATACATCTATTGGAATTTTTAGCACTGTTCCCGGGTCTTACCTTGAACTGTCTGACATTGCCCTCCTTCACCAAGTGATGTTCATGCTCTGGAGTAACACAATACGCTAACCTCTGAAATGAAGGACAACGAACAAACAAAGTGAACTACTGTACCAGTCATAAACACACCACAATAATAAACAACAAATCTAAACAGAAACTTAATTATCTGCTTAGAAACAGATGGCAATGCGGCATTATATTCTCCATATAGTATGCTAGATGATCTCTGAAGCCATTTAGGCTTGAATGCTGCTTGTGGAAAATATGAGTGTGAACAGTAAGTGAGCCAGATGTCAGTAGCGTGCGTGTGGCTTTGGGAAGTGACACATTTATAGATGAAAACATCTCACATTTCTTGGACCACACAGAGTCATGAAACAGATTTATTGAGGACATTGAACACTTGATGGCCTTTATGAAATCTACTGAAGCTTAGAAGTTCATTGGCCAAGTGTTCTCACTGCTGAGTGAAAATAAAGAGTGTGTGAAAATAAGACCTAAAAAAATCTGACTTGATGTTGTATATAATAATTATTATTTTTGTGATGAGTGGGACAGTGCTGATCACAGTCACCAGTCAACGCGAAGCCCTGTTCACACTACCAGAGACTTTATAGCTGCTTGTTGACAATGGCTGATGGTTTGGTCACTAGTGGGTTTCAACTACTGGTTGCCTTACATTTGTGAATGACGTTGACTCCCTTACAGTATAGAATAATATAAAAACAAACATTTGAGGGGAATTGGTACATAAAAAGGGAGCACAGTGGTTAGATGATTAGCATGGTTGCCTAACAGCAAAAAAGTCACTGATTCAAGCCTTTCTGTGTGGAGTTTGCATGTTCTCCCCGTGTCAGCAGGGGTTCCCTTCGGGTGCTCTGGTTTCCCCCACAGTCCAAACACATGCAATATAGGTGAATTGAATAAAGTAAAATTGGTTGTAGTGTGTGTGATTGAAAGAGTTTTTCTATGTTTTCCAGCTCTGAGGGTTTTACTCTCAGTTCTGGGTTGTGGCTGACCCCAATAAACCAGGTACTAAGCCGAAAGAAAGCGGGTGGTACATAAAGTGTTTAATGTCACCAGGGATGGGCAGTATTTATGATACATGCATTTCAAATATGTATTTTATATACAAAATAGTAATTTGTCACTTGTATTTAATAGGGCTGATGAAAATAGCTTAATATTTTGCATCAAAATACTTTAGTGTCTTGTATTTTTTGTAGTTTCAAAGTACAGCGAAATACTTAGCAAGAAGTCTACAGTACATGATGACATCTTAAAAATGAGGCCTCTGATTGGTACTTTCTCAGTTATTTACCTAAACTTAAGATCAGAACAGAAAACTCATTTATTGTTAAGAAGGTGTTAAAGGATTGGAGTAGGGATGTAATGTAATGGTTGTCATTTTTAGATGTCATATTTTTATGTTGTGGAGTTTTCAGAAATCTTGTTTTTACATTGGTAAGAGTTTAACTGCAAATTCTGTGAGCAAATTTTTTTTTTAATGAACTCTTCTTATAGGTCTGTCACCCTTTTAGATTGTTAATGGATTGAATAATCATTGAACAGAGATGATGAGAATTTTACTGGCCACGCAATGGGTGGAAACATAATCAACATATGGTACTGTCTTCTGATTCATTATCTGCATGAAATGATTTAAACCATAGGATATCATCTTGAATACAGGACTTTCAGTATGAAATTTGCGCAAAATTTATACTAAACTCAAAGAAAAAACACAAATTATCTTTGGGTTACAAGTTCAACTCACTAACCATTAAGTCCCTTATAGGTGAACGAAGTGGCAGAGAAAATGTGTTGATATCAAACATTGTTTACTTCACTGAGTCTGTATAATGGCGAAGGGATTGATCTAATATGCCTATTGATGGAAAGTTTGGGGAAAAAAAATTCATGCTCCCTTTTAAAAGTATTTTGTAGTATTTTTAAAAAACAAAAATACAGTATTTTATTTTGACACATTTGTGGCTGCTGTATTTTGTAGTTTATTTAGAGTCACTTAAAACTGATGTAATTTGTGTTATTTAAAAAATGTCAATGTATTTTTGCCCATCCCTGAATGTTGTGATAAATGAGGATCCAATGCGTGAATGCTGCCATTGCAGCTATATCTATATATGAAATGCAAACGCCTGTCTGGCTGAGTTCACAAAATAGTTCATTTGAGAACCTTTCAGTTCACTCTTCAATTTCGTTTAAAGCATACCAGGGCTTTTAGCATGATGGTGGGCAGTCTACAGGTTACCCTCCTGATGGAGAGAACAGTGATAGAAGGAGAATAGAGAAACTCACTGCAGGGTAAAGAACATAGGGAGTGGATCAGTCTGCACCCCCCAAAGAGGGGTATGTGAAATAAGCAATATGAGCCTCTCCACTAATGGAGGACCAAGTGAAATTGTCTTCAAGAGGTGAACGTTTATAACTATACCCATCATTTCTGTTTTCAGATGTAAATGTGCACTTCCCAGCATTTTATGTCTGAATGTGTGTATTTGGGGGTAAATGAAGGTGTTGTGGAGACAAGTTTGTACATAGAAGTGAGATACATATTAATATTGTAAAAATGCATACAGTACAGCTATGTTATAGTTATAGTTTGGGTTTGAGTTATAGTTCATATAAGTTGCTGTGTGTAAAAAATATCAGTAAGTCATTTTTTAATTTAGGTTTGCTAACCTCTTTAAAACTGCTTGGCACACTAAAGAGTTTGTAGATGGCATAAAATGGTACAAACAGCATAGAAGACAATGCTATGCACCAGCCCAGCATATCTGCCCAGTATGGGAAAACATATTCATCATATGTCAGTCGTCCGGAGGTAACAATGCTGGCGATCACCACTAACTGCACAGAAAAGAGAAGGCAGGAAATACAGAAACAATAAGGAATAGTTCGCCATATTGCAAAATGAGTAAAATTGTCAGCATAGGAAAGTATTTTTTATTTGCTGAAACTAAATGAATAGTAAAACACAATAGTCTGAGCTGTATTTCCAGTTCAAATGAGGTGACTGTTCTATATGAACAATGAGTAAAATAGTTCCCAGCCATTCTGTAAGTACTATTGTTTTAGGTTAGGTTACATACAGTACAGTGCATTTGGAAAGCATTCACAGCCCATTTTTTATGTTAAAAAGTTTTAATCCAAAATTGATTAAATTTTCCTCAAAATTCTACAAACAATATCCCTTAATGACAATGTGAAAGAAATTTGCCAAGACACTTAAAATTAATCTTAGGTTCATCCTGTTTCCTCTGATCATCCTTGAGATGTTTCTAAACCTTGATCAAGTTTTACAGTTCCAGATGCACTGTATGTTAATTCTACTTTTAGAAAATAAAGGAGCTTATCTAACAAAATAACTTTCGATAACTGTCCAAAAACTAGTACACCCAAATTTATATGTTAGAGAAAAAAATTCAATACAAATTTTAAAAAGAGGTCAAATCAAGAGAAGCAAAAAAAATTAAATTTGTCAGTTGTAATTTTTTTTTTGCAATATTTTGCTTTAATTTAATTGTATTATCTTTCAATTTCTAAATATGTTTGGTGACTAAAATATTATTTTAATAAATATATCTGTTTAATAAATCTGTTTTGTTTAAATGCACCAAAAATACATTGGCCTTTATTCACTGAGATATGGATAAAAATATTCATTTTCAAAATGCAGTGTACTCAGTTATGCTGCGTTTAATGTACAACTAAACAGTTTTGAGAAGAAAGCTGATTGAAAGCCATTCATTTATCATGTTTATACCATTCATACCGCACCATTACAATGCCTGCTCCCTCTTGTCAATGCCTAAAATACATCCACAGGTTACATAGCTTCATGAGCAAGTGCAACCCCAAGTCTGATTTTCTTTTACTATCACATTAACAAAGCCCCAATTCCAGGGTACCAGAAATCCGACCACTTTTTAAGTTAAGAGGTCTTGTCAATGTTATATTAACAAGGTGGCAAAAGAAATTGACATTCTATTTTCACATTTCTTGCTATCATCTTAAATGTCCTTACATTACACACAAAAAATATGTGCACGGGTATTTAGAGCACATTTCCCACACACCACTAGTTTAAGTGTTTCCTCAAATCAATTATTTTAGCCTTGAAGTTTATAGTAACTGCTATTTTTATAGTGAATGCCACTATAATTTTGGTTTGTTTTAGACTTATACTTTTCATTCCTCGTTCTGTTTTGAATACAGCAGAATTTAAAACATTTGTTGTGAAGTACGGGAGTGATACATGTAAAAACACAAGCATATAATGTTTGATGTTTTCTATTTTATAATGTTTTGAAATAAGTTATTTTAATGAAAAATATAGTTATATCCATAAAAGTCAAATGACATCAGGTCCGAGTAATGTACGTTATGTCCATAATCACTCACCAGCAAGAACGCTGGACTGACAAACTTCCAGCAGAGCCTCCAGTAGATCCCTGGTTTGAAGCCCATCATGCGTTCAATGTCTTCACTAAATCTGTCCACGCCTATGGGGCAAAGACACGAAGAAATTAACAGCATCTGGACATCATATCAAGACAAAGGCACCCAAGACCTTTATCTGATTTGTGTCTTCTCTTCTTTCAGTATCAACAATGATCTGAACTCTCTGTACTGTACTCTCAGACAGAACTGTGTTCGAAAGTTATGAGAAGCATTGGATGTCAGGAAGCAACACCATGGAATGCAGTCTCAATCTTGAAATGTTTAACTCCTGAGGCTTTAAACTATTTGTATTTGTTTGCCTGTGGATGTTTATATTCACGATGATGATTTCTTTTTCAACAGTAAACAATTTAAAATGAATGAAGATCAAACATGTAATGTATGCAGATCATATCTGCTCACCATAGAACCAAGATACTCCAATGGCCTCAAACAGTACGCCAAACAGAATGGACGTCCCTGCAGCGTATTTGTCCAATAAGGTCAACACATAGATCCCTCCCTGTGATGACCGAAATACAAGACAAAATGCTGCTGAATAAAGGACTTCTAGTAAGTAATTCATCTTTATATTTTTTTTTTATATAATTTTACATCATGGACATCAGTCTATTCAACACTTTCAGAAATAAAGGTACAAGAGCTGTCACTGGTGCAGTACCTTTTCAAAAGGTACATATTTGTACTTGAAGGGTCCATAATGGTACCTCAAATGTACTTTTTAGGTACATTTAAGCACTAATGTGCACTTTTGAGGTACCACTGTGGACTCTTTGGGTACAAATATGTATCTTTTGAAAAGGTACTGCCCCAGTGACAGCTCCTGTACCTTTATTTCTGAGAGTGTAATAATGTATTTACACAAACAAAAATATGCACCAATTTTTATCCATCAAATCATCAAAGCGATCCGCAATGATGAGCAAGCCTGTGTATCCACCAATTCATTTTTTTCATAGGCTAACTTATGAAAAGAAAAGAAAAGAAAAGAAAAGAAAAGAAAAGAAAAGAGAAAACATCTTGACGAGACACTGTCTGTTTCATCCTGAGTGCTGTTTTTTTTCTTCTTTTTTTCAGGTTACCCAGAGTGGAAAAATGTTCTTTGTGTTAATGCAGTGCTTATTGTAATTTTTTTTTCATCCAGCCATCAAATCACAGTGGAGGAGGGCTGGGTCCAATACACATTCACTAACCAAACTGGACCAGTTGGTGGTCTGTCTACTTTCATTCAAAACTAGAACCAGAGCAAGCACCACATTGTGTCTACATGTTTAAATTTAAAAACAACTATCGGCAAAATAAAAAAGGCTGTTTTCAGAAGAGTGGCTGCCATTTTCAGATGAGTAAAAGTGATTTGGATGATACAAGGACTTGACTGTAAACTATGAAATGATCCACAGTGTAGCAATCCTATAGATCACACTACTGTTTCTAAAGACACAGGCCCCGTTTACACTAATGTTTTAAAACAACGTTTTAGAATGAAAACAATCCATGTCCACACTGACGTTTCACCTAGTGTTTCTGAAAAGATCACCGTCCACACTACACCGCTGAAAACGCACATCACGTGACCACACACACTCTTTAAGCACACCTCCCCAGATGAGAGCAGCGCACGTCAGACAGTTCATCAAGGATAACTGTACAGTACCACTGGATGTCATCTCACTATAGTTGTTAAACGTGATATTTAATTAATCTTGTCTCTATCTAACGACTCTTTGGTTTTTTGAATCTATTACTTGTTCTCAGGTAACATGTTTTGGCTCAGCGCAAAGATAAGTTATTATAATAATTTATGTAGCCACGTACACTGATTCTGCATATTGACTGATTTCTTGCCTTTATTTCCTATATTGTATAAACTTATTGTACGTTAATCTTTTCTCATGGCCATTATTGATTAGTAAAACTGATATTTAGCAAAAGAGAGGGTATGTTTTGTATTTTTCAGTGAAAATGAGAGAAGGTAGTTATGTTATAGGCTCCGTTTTGTAATAAATATGCATACAGTCATATAAATGTGACGATCATACTGTATAAATATGTAGCTACACGATGCCTTAACATTTTTGGTGTCTGTTAAGTTGTTAATATCAAAATGGAAATAGGCAGTTCCTTATATTATGTTTTCATTTTGTTGTTAAGATAGTGAAACAACAAAGCCAGGGTGATGCGAATGATGTTATAAAGTACACTGTTTTCTTTTCACATGTGTCTTCAGTAGTTTTTTCATATTAAACTTGCAAAGTCTGAACTTACAAGGAAAGGATGCAAGACTGTCTATAGCCATGCCTCCATTTTCAGATGTCTGTTCAGGGTTTGAGACGTAACCGTAGCAAAACTTATGCGTTTTAAAACTAAAATGTATTAGTGTAAACAGGGCCACAGAGTCAGAATAATTTAAAAAACACAAAACATTTTTACAATCCATTTTAAAAGCATATTAAACATGGACACGCATGCATTTTATAGTATTCTCAAAATATGCTATGCCTAAACCAGCCCGATCTTATAAGGAAAAGTAACTATTTTACGTATTGTCAGAAAAGTGGCAAACTCGCATAAATTCATACAGTTTAATTCATATGCAAATGTATGATTTTTAAAGGGAGGCATGCCCCCAAACCACACCCCTAACCCTACCTTTGGGGAATGAGCAAATCATACTAAAAATGTAAGAATAAGATCATGGAAGTGAATACAGATTAGCCACTAAATCAAAAAGTCACAAATTGCCGTGAGATTTGGTTGGCCTAAACACAGTTAGTTATTGAACCCAAAATTACATTTGACAGTCTAAACAGACGTACATTTGTGACGCACAGAAGGGCCATCAGGAATGTCCCCACCACTGTAGCGAATGTAAATAATTTTCTGTTTCTCTTTAGGATTTTGAAGTCATCAGAAAGCCCAGTGAGTACTGCCTCCATGCCGCCCATCTAAACAGAACATAACAACAACAAAAAAGGAGCAGTTCACACTCCACACTGACAGATGCAGATCAGTATACTTATTTTTCCGAGCTCTGACATGAACATTCCTCACTTCATTTTTTCTGGGTATCAACCAAGTGTTTAAAGTGAACTTTTTATGCTTGAAATTTCCTGTCTGAACACACTACTCTGAGTTTTTATGAGAAAGAATAGTTTAAGTACTTGAAATAGGTGTCTAGGGGACCATTAAAATAATGTGCTACCCAAAGTCTTTGTATGTACACATAGGCATTATAAGATTACTCTTTACTCACAGAGCTGTCAATTCCAAGGGTCAGAAGCATGATGAAAAAGACTATAGCAAAGAATGTAGCTCCTGGTAGTGTTGAGATGGCTTCTGGGTAGATAACAAATACCAGTCCAGCTCCTGCACACAGACATGAACAATTACTGCACAGACCACAGAAGAACACTGTACAATACTCAAACAAAAAGTGTGTTTAGAGTCACACTCTGCCTAACCACAAAAGAAGAAAAGCAGAGCACAATATAACACCGAAAAACATGAAACAGCTCTTTAAGGTTATTAATTAAAAAAAAAAAATGTGGGAAAACAAACCCTCCGTGGCCACATCCTTTATATTGACTTTATGCTGTTCAGCCATATACCCCAGTACTGAGAAGATGGCAAACCCTGAGAAGAAACTGGTTACGCAGTTTATTGTGCTGGTCAGGATAGCATCCCTGTAAGAAAGCACAAATGAAAACTTACATTACACCTCAGAACTCAAAAAACTGCTGAGCAGGATCCAGGACATAACAACACTTTAAACCCACAGTCAGGCGATGCCAAAGCTGCGGTTTAACTCCATTGTGGATTCTCTCGAGCCTCTAACATGTCTCGTTTTTGATGGTTCCTGTGAAGTTTGAGGTTCAGCTTAGTTTTTTTGAAGGCTTGTTTTCATGTTCCCACAACGGTTGCCAGTTGCAGAGACTAGACATTACAATAGCCTTTTTCATAACCAAACAATTTATACAGAGACCAAATCCAAGTCCATCGTGTCTGATTTGAATCATTTCAAAGTGTGTGACTGAGGGTGGAACCGTTTAGTGCAGTCTGTGAAGAAACGCATAAATCTGGGCAGTCGTCTGCTTGCAACGTATTGCCATAGTGGCCAAAACGCTAAGGAGATGAAAAATGCTGCTGAAAATTTGCTTATTTAAATTTAAATAACGTGGATGTGAATATTTCAAGCTGACATTTTTATTGCTTTTCATTATTTTGTGTTATTAAAAAAAAGAAAATATTTTGACATGGCTGCAGATTGCAGGTCTTATAGGACATCTGTGCCCTGGAGAGCAAAACCTGTTGGATCAGTGGGATTTCATCTATAGATGTCAGCATACTGTGATGTGAAATCAATACTGCTTATTGTAAATCATTAACATGCTTCAGATGTATACATTGACAAGGTTTCAAAAGCATGATTGCAAACAAATTAGCTGAACCAAAGTGGGAATTGAGTCTTGAGGGAATCAGTTAATCTGTGCCTCTTCATACTTTCGAAATACTTTATATGTTAAAGGAAATAATAATAATAATAATAATAATTTCTCTAGATTTTTTCTCTTCACTTTCATCAATTAGTAAAGTTTGTTTCTTGCCACTGGCTTGCTTTAGTTTGGGACTTATGGAGCTGTGCATCGGTGGAGTTGCTCTTCACTAAATTGAACTGACCTTAAAACTTCAACATTGAAAACTGGACTGAAGCAGTTTCAATTTAATATAACATCATCTATATTAAGCTTCTTTGACCCAATCTACATTGTAAAGAGCACTATGTAAATAAAGAGGAATTGAATGTCCATTTTATCCTTCTGTGGCCAATTAAATGCTTTATCAATGTAAACAAACTTGACAAAATTATTATTATACATTACTACAGTGGTTTCATTTCCAATTCCATATTGTGTACAGACGTCAACATTGGCAAAACGATATCCTTTTGCACAGATGCATGAAAATGACAATAAATGTGGTTGCTGTAAAATGCATGGCAGGCCAGTATAATCCTGGCCAGACCTGTGTATTTTGGAGTTTACATTGAGACAAAAACAGTACAAATAAAAAAAAAGAACAAATAAAAAAATCTTGCATTTTGAAACTTAATTTCAGATGTCTGTATATTCACCATTATGGAAAAATCATGTAAACTCAACATGCACTCAAATGTTAATATTATAAGTGAAGTACATTTGGAACACATAAAATATATGAAAATGAAATGTGGTACTTTCATGTAAAACCCATATGATCACTTATAAACAATTGTGGACCCATGTGGAAACTTGAACACATGGGTTTCGCATGAAACCATATGTTTCACATTTCACATGAGTTTTACACATATTTCATATGTGATTTTAACATGTGGTTGCATGTGAGAAGCTCACAAAGCTGAAAAACACTGGTCATTTTAGTAGTCAAAACGTCAAAAAAGTATTTTCTATTCATTTATTCACTTTCCTTCAGCTTAGTCCCTTTATTCATCAGTGATCGTCACAGCGGAATGAACCGCCAACTTATCCAGCATATGTTTTACACAGTGGATGCCTTTCCAGCTGCAACCCAGTACTGGAAACATCCATACACACTAATTCACACACATACACTACTGGCAATTTAGTTTATTCAATTCACCTATAGCACATGTCTTTGGGCTGTGGGGGAAACCGGAGCACCCGGAGGAAACCCACGCCAACACGGGGCGAACATGCAAACTCCACACAGAAATGCCAACTGACCAAGCTGTGACTCGAACCATTGACCTTCTTGGTGTGAGGCGACAGTGCTAACCACTGAGTCACCGTGTCACCCAGTCTTTTCTATTTAATTTCAAAATTGTGTACAGTTGAAAAGGTGTCATGAAATACCCTGAAAAGGGTATTTTCTAATTTTGCAACTTAATGTGTAAGGACCCCTGCTCTTTATTTTCGGAGAGTTTCTTTGATAGGTTGAATTACTTGAATGTGCAATCAATTGTATAGACCTGCAGCTGATTAAATACTTCTTTAAAATAAATGGCTCATTGGGCAACCTTGGGGGATTGGTTTTCATTTGTCTGAGCACATTTCAGATTTTCAACAGCAATACACATTCAATCAAGCACATTACATCGCACATCACACCTTAATTTTAAAATGAACACGTCAAAAATGCTATTTGATTTAATGCAAATTGACTACCTTGATATCAAAAAGACGTCATATTGACGTTATCATATTATCATTGTCATTATCACTATCCTGTAATCGATTTTTGACATGTAACTTTTATTATAGTATAATTCTTTTTTGTGTTGTTTTTAGTTTGGTGGTCAAAAGGGCGTCAATGTGTGGATGTCAAATAGATGTCAAGGTTTGACCTGTTTTTTGACATCATGCTTGTGAATTTCATTTTATTTTGACATCAAGGTGCCCACTGGGACAGTTTATCCTTTAACAGAAAGAACAATAGCGTAATCTTTGTTTCTTTTTCATTTATGTGATTCACTGAAGGAGCTGCATTTTAATGTTCTGTTAATAAATTCGGCATTCATGTCTCCCTTCTTTTATGTTGCTTCTCCAACCATGGGATGCAACATCAATATGATGAGGTTTGAGTCTCAGCACACAAACGAGTGGTGCAACATCTCAAATCACTTGACCAAAGATGGTTTTAAAAAGAATATTGCAATATAAACTGACAATCTTTGACTGTTTTCCAAAAGTCCTCAAGGAGACTGCCACCTGCTGGTCTCACCAACAACTGTACCTATGTTTTATCTTTCCAGGTGGCATGCTGCTTTTCCAATGAGAACTTCAACCTATGAGGCACAGCTTCACAGTCTCAGTGCACTGGATTGACTATGAGCTTACAGACGAAGTGGAAATCAATACCGATATTTATCCTTAGGTAAGATTTAAACTTGTTCATGGACAAATGGTATTATTATTGGAGAACATGTATCAAAGATTTGTCATACCTGTAGCAGTTATTGTTAAATTTATTGTAGCTGGAAAAGGCAATGAGGACTCCAAACCCAGCTCCTAGAGAAAAGAAAATCTGAGTAGCTGCGTCAATCCATACCTGCAGCAAACAAAAATGAGTGACAAGCCGTCTATAAAACGCAAAGTAAGTTAGGTTGGTGATATATCTTTGGATCGAGGTCATCGTATAAGCTGAATAACTGATTCTATTCACATAAACTTACTTGAGGGTTATTGAGCTTCTTTAGGTCAATGTGAAGATATGCCCTGATTCCATTCATTGCACCAGGGAGAGTGATGCCTCGAATCAGCAACACCAACAACACTATGTAGGGCATAGTAGCTGTAATATACACCACCTGAACACACACTCACACCCACACACAAATAAAGCTCTGTGATCGTCTGTCCAATGCCTTGAGATTCCTATCAATGATAGAATGGCTAAAATCAAACAGCTATATTGCACAATTAGGTAACACTTTATTTTGATGGTCCATTTGAGTATTAGCAGACTGTCTGCTTAATATCTGTTGATACTGCTCCTTCAACTGACATTTAACTGACTATAAGTAACTTTGCAAGTACATGTCAACTTGCAGTAACCCCAACCCCAATCTAACAGTCTACTTATAATCTAATGAGAATTAGTTGGCATGTAGATGAAATGTAACGTAATTCAACAAACAAACCATCAAAATAAAGTGTGACCCATAATTATTCTAGTTTATATCTGGAGTTTTTGCACCTTTCCAGAGGATTTGACTCCTTTCCATAGGCTGAAGTAGAGGATGAAGGCGACAACAACAAGGCAGATGGTGAGCTCCCATCGAGGAAGACCCAGGTCTCCAATGCCTTTACTCTCATGACTATGCAGCACTCCGCGCCTAGAGGATGAGAAATAATAGGTGAGATTAAGCAATGACTTGATTGAATGGCATGATTTTTGTGTGTGTGTGATGATTTGCATCATTTATTAAGTTCATTTATTGCCTGTTTTTAATATTTTATAGACCAATGCTCTTTTGTCTATTTTTATGTCTGTCTGTTGGTTTTTACAAACATGTAACTAATGAAAAATATAAAAAGGAGATTGTGATTAAACCATGTACTGTAACTCCACTGGGTGAAATACTGTTAAAAACATTAAATGGATTACGTTTGTTATCAAATTATGCAATGCTTAACAACATATAAACAATATAATGTATTATTATAATGTGCTCTAATCATGCTGCAAAAGAACAGTGTACTGTAAAATATTCATCTGCACACAAACACTGCTTTTGAATAACCACCACACAGGTTCATTGGCCTAAGGAACCAGTGGTGGAAGTACACAAATCATGCACTTGAGTAAAAGTACAAATATACTTTGTATTATACTATATATACTATACAGTTAAAGTCAGAATTATTAGCCCCCCTTTGATTTTTTTTTTCTTTTTTTAATATTTTCCAAGTGATGTTTAACAGAGCAGGGAAATTGTCACCATATGTCTGATAATATTTTACCATCTGGGGAAAGTCTTATTTGTTTTATTTCGGCTAGAATAAAAGCAGTTTTTATTTTTTTAAGCCATTTTAAGGTCATAATTATTAGCCCCTTTAAGCAAAATTTTTTTTCGACTGTCTACAGAACAAACCATCATTACACAATAACTTGCTTAATTACCCTAACCTGCACTAGTTAACCTAATTAACCTAGTTAAACCTTTAAATGTCACTTTAATCTGTATAGAAGTGTCTTGAAAAATATCTAGTCAAATATTATTTACTGTCATCATGGCAAAGATAAAATAAATCAGTTATTAGAAATGAGTTTATTAAAACTATTATGTTTAGAAATATGTTGAAAAAGTCTTCTCTCCGTTAAACAGAAATTGAGGAGGAAAAAATAAACAGGGGGGCTAATAATTCTGACTTCAACTGTATATTATATAATATAAAATATTATCCAGTAAAAGTATAAAGTCCTCTTTTTTAAAATTTATTTAGTGAAAGTACAAAAGTCCTTGATTTGTTTACTTAAGTATTAATTATTCTTATTAATGAATGTTTATTTTGCAAAAAGAACATAAATTAATTTGTAACCAAATGTTATACAACCATAGTTACAAAAGTTATACATAATCCTAATTCATGATAATTCAATTGTGCAAACAAGTGCAAATAACAAAATATAGTATCTACCTTAGTATATGAAACAAAAATGTGTGTAAATGTGTGCTGACAAATATAAACAGTCAATATTTTAAAAAATGTGCTGTGTTTTTAAAAATGTAAACATTTTAAGAAGAACACTGTGCAATCATTTTTATTTGATATCTATTATGTGCTACAACAGCAAAATGATCATTAATTTACATTTCAAGAGTTCACACTTAGATATTGCTTGATAATATTAGCAGGTCTGGCATGCTGTCCCGGAAGAGAACCCTGAGCTCAGAGATAATTGAGCCCAGGGCTCCCGCCTAGTCAATGAGCATGTAAGGGGGTATGAGATCAGGTAGTTCTTGAGAGCTCCCCCTGGTAAAGGAGGAAAAGGGGGAGATGGGATGGATTGGGGCATTCTTCAAAAAACGAAGATGAGGGAGTAATGCGAGACAGGCTATTTACTGTATAGTGAGTTTGGAATAATCTGGTTGGTTTACTAATGATTACAGACCAGCCGCAATCAATCATATCATGTGCAAAATTAGTTTGTTAAACTTCACTAAATTACCATTGTTTAGTTTTTAAACAAAACTGACCCCATTCAAATCAGTTTGTAAATCCCTTTCCGAAGACTCGCTCTGAATGGATAATTTGAATCAGAGAGTTGTTGACTTGAGAACAGATGTGGTCAGATCAGTCCAAAACATGTACTAATTTGTTCAATACAATTTGTGAACCAACTCACCAGGTTAACCAACAAAATTCAGCTCATTCACCTATCAAACACTACTATCACATCTCTGAGCATTTGATGAAATCTCCCCTTCAAAATAATATTTTGCTCAACTATATCAAGGAAATGTAGTAGAGTAAAAAAAGTACAGTGTTTTGTTTTTAAATGTAGTGAAGTAAAAGCAAAACTTTCCTAAAACAAACACTCAGATACCTAGAAAAAAAACGTACAGTAGTGAAGTAAAAATCCAGTTACTGTCCACCACTGTATAAGCAACATCCTCTATTCAGGGTTGTGGGAAACCTCATAAACCAAAACATAAATTACTCCTACATAAACCACTATGTAGGAGTAGTTTTGTTACTTGATGTGACTGCTCTTACGATACTTGCAAAAAGGGATTTCAATTATCACTGTCTCATGTATCAAACAGAAAGGGATGTTCTCCCAAGTCACGATAAAGCCTTGATTGAAGGCCCCGTAACGATTGTATAGCTACAAAGAATTTAGTCCACACCATCCCCATGTAGGGAACTCTTGTTTTTACAGCACATTCTTACACCCTTTCATGTGCTTTATATGTTATGCTTGCCCTCGCTCTCCTTTTACGGCTGTTTCCTCTAGATACTCCTCTCAGACCTGATGTTTATTACATGCTAACATCATCCTAAAATTCGCAGAAACTTTAATAGATTCTAAGAAAACCAATTCATGAGCATTTCAAATAGAGAGGACTATTTCTAAGTGGCAGGTTTGACTGGACATTGCCAAACATTTGGCTTTCACTACTGTAACAAAATGTACTCAGAAACAAAGGAGCAGTGGATCCAAATGCAGTGATGCATTGATGTAATACCAAATGTAGGGCTGAAAAACACAATTATGATTTAAAAAAAAACTTGATATCAGTCAGTGTTGATAGTTATAACTATGAATGTGAATCTCTGTTTCTTTTCAAGTTAATGGAATGTTTTTATTATAAGTAAGAGTTGTGGAAAACTCACTACCATTTGAAAAAATTTGATACAAAAGCCTTTAAATACCATCTAAAATCTTTGTCTAAAATGAACATTTTTTCTCAGCCATCCATGTTTATATTCAGCTATTTCACTTTAAACGCAATAAAAATAACCTATTCTTTGCTATTAAAGTGAAATTACTGAACATAAACAAAGGAGTCTGAGAACAATTTTCACTTTATATGAAAAATTTGGATGGCACTTTGAGGCATCAAACATGTGTTATCATTTTATCAAAGGGAAAAGTATCTATATCATATTATCGGCCAGGCAAGACAGAAACAAAATTAACTAAGCTCTTCAAACAATATATCTGTGTAAGGAAAAGACCTGACAAAGCACTGTGTAACAAGACACAGGTGCTCTAACACCAATAAGTAAATACCACAAGGAAACGAGAAACCAGGTAGAACCACGAGAGTCCAAAAAATTAAAACAAACAGAACCATTCCAATGAATATAACACCAAACCATTACACACATAATCTCAATTTGTGTCCCACATCATGCTGCGTCAGTTGTTTCAAAAGATTTGCCGGCTCATAAATTACCAATAAATCGCTAGCTTCCCTCAGGTTCTTGCTCCCCAAGAGGAATGATCTATGTTTCCAGCATTTTTTTTATGGCTGCATAAATAAAGAAAAGGTGAATAACAGTTAAGACCAAAGGTTTCTCAACCATCCAATGATGAATATTATTACTGGTTTCAAGCAAAATATCTGGATCCACCCCATGAAAAGAGTCTCTGTAGAATGTGATCTAAATGATTCCTGTGCTGCACCTCCCAGTGAGGTTCAAAGAGGAGAAACAGTACAGGCCATTGTTCTTACATTATAAACAAACCCCTATAGCACTGCCAGGACATTGCTGTTGCCTTTCCTTCTCAAAGAGCTAAAGCCAATGCTGCATGCTTGAAAAACTTTAAACCAAGATTGAGAATCCAGAACATTAATAAAAGTTTAATTTGATGACATAAAAAGTTAATCAAAATCTGTAAAGGAGATGCACAAGTTTGAATTCACAACATTCAAGCTAAGACACTTGTCTTGAAGCTGGAGAGAGCTTGAGAATTTTCTCATCAAGAAAGTCATTTTGTCATGCACTGGGCATAAGGGAATAAACGTGAGTGTGAGGTCTACAGAAACATAGATGATGGAGCCATCATGGCTGAGTTAATGAGGAAAAGGAAAGCCAGGCAAACCCTCAGGGCTCAAGAGACGGGAGACGGGCCAATCCCTGTCCGTTCGTTCAAGTTGTTTGAAGTCTCCAATTTGCGTCACCATTGCCAATAACATCACGCTGGGACCTGTCAACCCACCTGTCCCACTACAGCTTGACCTTTAATTCACTCTCTGTGACATTTCATCTGACCTCTGGCTCTTTATTTACTTACACTTTGCAAATACAAATCTTGTTTAGGTCAGGCTTTGTGAAAAATGTACTTTCACAAATGATCTCACTCTCATTTTATCAAGATTATTTCAATTACCATCAGATGACATAATTGAGTAGGTCTCTCATTTTGCAAAGAAAAAACCCCACAATCTCTGTGTGAAGAAGCCAATTAGAATACAGTAAGATGACCCTATAATTTAAGTTCATTTACTCAATCACTTTCCATCATCTTATTCTCTTCTTTATCAAGGGTCACCACAGTGGAATGAGCCACCAAATACTCTGAAATAGGTTTTACCAATGGATGCCTATCCTAACCCAGCCCATTAACTCATGAACCCCCATTGTGGGAAACACCCAAACACTCAATTTTCAGCTAAAATACGTTTGCCTGTTTGTTTACATGACAATATTTTTGGGACTCAAAACACACATTTAAAAGGTGGCAGAATCAAAGTGGAAGCTTTTGAAAATGCCTCCATTATCGTGTCCATGTAAACACCCAAACAAAGTCTTTGAAACAATGTGATGCATGTGTTTAGGGGAATGTAGATTAAAGGCAAGCACAAACAAACATACACAACAGTGGTGTAGTAGAGCCATATCATCCTGCAACCCAAGACCGGTTGCTCACTGCAGCTAAGCAGGGCTGAGCCTGGTCAGTACCTGGATGGGAGACTACATGAGAAAACTAGGTTGCTGTTGAAAGTAGTGTTAGTGAGGTCAGCAGGGGCGCTCAATCTGTGGTCTGTGTGAGTCATAGGGCCCTATCATACGCAAGGCGCGACGCAATTGTTGTTTGCTAGTTTCAGCTCGACGCAAGAGTCATTTTGACGTTTTGCACCACGATGTTAAAAAAGCAAATGCATTTGCGCTCATATGTGCGCCCATAGGCGTTCTGGTCGTTAAGGCGCATTGCTGGCGCGTTGCTATTTTGAGAAACTAGAATAGACTGTTTAATAGACCAGCTAAGAGGAGGTCTAAAGTTCAGCGCAGAGCGCGTTAGTTGTGCGCCTCGCTTAAACATTGCTTAAAACACACAGGATGTAGAGCAATACGCAAATATCTTTACAAATGAAAAAGAATTAGAGGATTAAAATATTACAAAAATGATTACTTTCTAGCCTACATAAATATAAAAACCACTGCCTTCATGCCTTCTTCATCTCGGGGGGCTTTTTCAGTTTATTCATGACAAATTGCTTTTGTATAATGTTATTATTATTATTAGCAGTATTATTTATTATATGCATATTTATTTTTGTTTTATTAAAAACCTGTCAGCTTTTAGACCATATGGGGCATAGCATGTGTGTTTGGATATAACTCAGTTTTTTTTGACCACACTTCATTATTACTGTTCATTTATTCGTTTGCTGGAAATTAGAACTGAGTTTAGAAATAGTTTTAAAACAAATCTTTGCGCTTAACAAACTAAATTAATTAACTGACTCTTAAAGGGAATGGGAGATGAGACTCTGATTGGTTTATTCTCAAAACACACCTATAACTCATTAAGAGAATAAGCACAACCCTGTTAGACCATGCGCCACAGCGCAAAGCAGAATTTTCCATCCTTAAAATAGGGGATTCTGACATCTTCTTAATACTTTTGTAACCCTGCACTTTGGACTTCGCGCCTAGATCGTTAAAATAGGGCCCCTAATGTGGTCTGTGTGAGTCCGAAGGGGACACCATACTGTCAGTCTTTTGATGAGACATTAAACCAAAGTCCTGACTCTCTGAGGTCATTAAAATCCCATGGCACTTCTAGTAAAGAGCAGGGGTGTATCCCTGGTGTCCTGGCCAAATTCCCTCCATTGGCCCTTACGCATCATGGCCTCCCAATCGTCCCCATTCACCGAATTGGCTCTATCACCATCTTTCCACTAGTGTGTGGTGAGCACACTGGCACTGTTGTCCTGTGGCTGCTGTTGCATCATCCAAGTGGATGCTGCACACTGGTGGTGATGTGGAGAGACCCCTCCTCATGATTGTGCAGTGCTGTGTGTGTATGGCTATACACAATAAATGCGCTATATAAACACACATTACATTGCAGGGTAGTATTCTTGTTTAAGTGTTTCCTAACACTTCATCAGCAAATGTGGATTTACTTCACCCTACAACCAAAAGCGGAGACAAATCTTACACACATATCACATTATACATAGACATGAGCAGCGAGCTGCAGATGACACATCCTCCTATGACTTCCCTACGGGTACATAAATCTGTGTAAATGCAGATCATTTTGAAAAACATTGTGTAGTCTTGAGTTTTTTGAACCCGGAACACCCGACGAAAACCCACTCAAACACTGGGAGAAAACGCAAACTCTACACATAAAGAGCTCCTGGCCCAGTCGGGACTCGAACCAGTGACCTTTTTGCTACCCACTGAGCCAACATGCTTCTATATAATTCAAGTTACAAAAGCCAAAAACAACATCCCTGCATGGGGTTTTGCTTTTTATTAACACTTACACAATGAACTACAAGAGTGACATTTATTCTAAACTGAACTGAAGCAGTTTCAATTTAAGTAGAACTACACCAGCATTCTACATTACTCTCATCCTTGTCTGAATTGCTGGAATGTTCCTCAGTTTGAAATATTTTGGCTTTTACTCTCTTGTCTTCGTCTATGTTAAGCTGATTTGACACAATTTACATTGTAATGTGCTATAGAAATAAAGATGAATTGAATTGAGTTTAAACAAGTTAAGCAATATTACACATGTATTGAAAATGGACATGTAAGTAAAGTGTTGTTTTGTTTTGTGTACCGAGTTTTGAGGTCTGTATTTGCTTAGGAACTTCATTATCTTTGTTGTGTACAGTAGTTATGCTATCTTATACTGTAGATGGTAACAAAACATCTACATAAGTGTTGTTTTCTTAAATCCTTTACTACTTAATATTCTAAGTACACATTTTTAAATTTGGCTTAAAATGTTTAAAGAAAATTGACTTAAAATGTTTTTGAGTAAGCATAATAATAATTGTGTGAGCAAATTAAACTATAGCTACAACTATATCTTAAACTATTTAAACTATATACACTGTAAAAACCAACAGTCAACTTTATCATATAAAATGAGTGTCATTTGAAAAGAGTTTTGAACTCAGTGTTGAAGGTAATGTGTTCATTAAATACCTCATTACTTCAACTTAAATGAAGTAAGTTAACAGTACTCATATAGATTAGTTTTTTTTAACTCAAATGGTTTGTTGCAATCAGTTTCCTCAAACAGTTTGAGTTGCCTTAACTCATTGGGTTTTACAGTACTCAGTTGGTTTGAGTTCTCTTCATTTACTGGGTTTTACTGTGCTCAAATTGCTTCATTTACTCAAATGGATTAAGTCAAATTAGTTTTTGAACTTAAATGGATTGTTGCAATCGGTTTTCTCAAATGGTTTGAGTTACCTTAACTTTTTGGGTTTTACAGTGTACAATTTGATTGATCATAACTTAGGAGAATAAAGCACAGACACTGGAGAGGGCTATATTTTTTGTGCATATGCATCAACTACCTTTGTTTGCAAATGCTATCATTTTTTATATTGCTTTTAAAAGTTGTGTTTAACTGTGTGCTTATGTTAACGTACAAACTCTTTGTAAAACGTGTGTAAAACATTATAATTTGTGTATTAGTCAGTGCATTAGGGTGTTTCTAAGTCATTTCTTGTCAATATTTATGTCAAAGTTTTCAAAGAAATCTAATGCACATTAAACAGACATCCATTGTCTAGTGCAAATAAATGTCAGGTGTAATAAAAGCTCAAAATATAAAAGACTCATTAAGAGAATAAGCACAACCCTGTTAGACCATGCGTTGCTGTGCAGAGCAAATTTTTCCATCCTTAAAATAGCCAAAGTGGATTCGGACACACCCTAATGCTTTTACACCATTTTAGATCGTCAAAATAGAGCCCTAGGTGTTGCATCTTCAAGCTGCCAGTTTTAGGACTCCCATGCTTTGTTATCTGAAAATGACAAAACTGCCAGATTATTGTGTTCTATATAGTCCAAAACACACGTAAAGCAAAACACAGAGACTCCTGCATAGTCTTTCTAACTTCAGAAACAGACATAAGCACTTTTTGGTTTTTGTGGCAGCAGATCTGGGGTTTCAGCTGGTTGGGTCAGAACAGATGCGAGCACAGCCTCCTCTAATTGAATAATTGCATTAGATTGGCGAGTATCTTGGCAAACATTCCCTCTAGAGCTCTTCGTTCATCTGATGTCCTGTCTGGCCAAATGAAATCCAAACACCTTTGATTTCAACATATCCTCAGCTATGTTCTCTGAGCCAGAAAGTGGCCGCAAACCAGAACTCCGATGGCACGCGGGGTCTCATCACAGCTTGCTTAACTTTATATTTGTTTTAATAACAGGCAACAGAATGTCCTACGCTTGTTTGCGAAACTACAAATTCGTCGTGGTTTTGGACCCCTCTGGCTGACAAGAGTTCCGTACTGTTTATCTATTTTTAACATTTCCTTCCTTTTATTTTTTGTGTTTGATTAAAAACAAACAAGGGTCACACTTTATTTTGATGGTCCGTTTGTTGAATTTAAGTTACATTGCATCTACATGCCAACTAACTCTCATTAGATTATAAGTAGACTGGTAGGTTGGGGTTAGGGTTAGTGTAAGTTGACATGTACTTGCAAAGTTTCTTATAGTCAGTTGAAGGAGCAGTATCAGCAGATATTAGGCAGACAGTCTACTAATACTCAAATGGACCATCAAAATAAAGTGTTGAACTACAAATAAATTGTATCTGTGAGACTTATAGCCGTCATATGCCATTTTTAAAGATTTTTGACTCAACTGGATGTGTATAAAATAAAAAAAGACTAAATAATCAAACAGCCTATTAATATTGAATGTACGTTCTAAGATTTCACTTTTAATTGCTTGTTTATAATAAAGATGTGGTCAAAAACTTTGTTTTGGCATCCAAAATGATAATAAATTAGTAAATAAATCAAACAACCTTTTAATATTGAACCTACATTCTAAGATTTCACATGTATTTGCTTGCTTAATTTATTATATTAAAGACATACAGTAATAAAGTGGTCACAATCTTTGTTTTGGCTTTCAAAATGATTATATTTCTACCTCCAAAATCCACTATTACTGTCTTCATGACATCAGTCTGGTGTTAAATCTGAGACCGTTTGTGATGTAACAAGATTTCAGTAATGACGGAATAATTAGATTTCGGACACCCGCTGTGTAAAACAATACAATGGAGCAGTAACGGCTCATTATTCTCAACAAACAGTGATTGACTCGAACATGTCAAGATTGGCAGAGACAGTGTAGTCAAAGGAAATGTGGGTGGCACACCAGATGATGAAATATGCTTTGTTGAGCTTGTCATATTTTGCTTTTGTCTGGCTGTCGGTTGTTAGAAAGCTGCGTGGCATGTAAGACCAATGAACCTGACTGGGTTTTATCAAGGGCGTCTGGACTGACAGCTGCTGGTTCAACACCATATTTCTGAGATTGGTTTGGACCGCTCCCTGTTATTTTTGGCTATTCTGAGCAACACACGGCGTAATCTAATATTCAGTGTATGGCACACCTGCTGAGCATGTATGTGTCTGCTGTATGTGTGACAGTAATGAATATTCTCTGGTGCCCCGTGTGCTGTTCCACGATGGCAGGATTACTGGTGGCCGAAAACTATTATAATAGAACTGCATGAGGGGGAAAAGCGGAGGAAATGACAGCTTTCCACATCCACTCACACACTGAAGACAGCTGGGGAAATGACACTTCAAAGCACTGCCGGGTGGGAAACCAGTCCAAAAGAGAGTAAGAGCAGAGAGAAAGTGAGAGAAATTGCCAAACAGACAGCGAGAACAAGACAAGCAGAGAATACAAGAAGTAGTAGATCATCAGGAACGAAAACAAACGAGTTGAGGGTTGGAGGAATTCAAATATATTAAGTCCCATATAAAAGAGACAGATATATTGATGAACATCCATGCTGTTAATAATTGTCAGAACAATGTAAATACAATATGTGTAATGTTATCCAGGGTACTTCATTGATTAAGCATTTAAATTCTCAATATGTCACTTTTCTTACACTTAGAGTGATAGTTTAGCCCAAACATTTTCTGCTAATTTATTCACCCTAATCCAAGACATCCAAGATGTAGGTGTTTTTTTCTTCAACACTGAACACTGAAGAAGATTTGTTGAGCTGAAACTGGTCTTTGGTGATCAAATTGAAGACAATGCCTACCGACAATTTCTTATGAGTCAAAAAAACATACAGGCAAAACCAAATAAAAGGGGTAGTTCACCCAAAAAATGAAAACTATCCCATGATTTACTCCTCTTAAGGTGTCCTACATGTATATGACTTTCTTTTTTCAGTCGAATCCTGTCAGAGGTACTGTATGTGGAAATCATGTTTGACTTTTGCAGCTCCACAATGGCAATGAGCGGCTGTTTTTATCAGCGGTCCAAAAGAAGCCCAATAAACCGCATCCATCCATAATAAAACAGTGTCTTATACGGCTCTGGGGGCCGAATAAAGGTATCCTGTAGTGAATTGATGTGTTTTTGTAAGAAAAAATATCCATATTTAAAACTTTGAATACTGAAATTAATGCAGAAGTGCAGTAAAAATGATTTTTTTTAAACAAAACACATAGATTGACTGTTTTTAATACACCTCCCATCCCCCCTCCCAGAGCCACACAAAACACTTTTTATTATGAAAGTACAGAAGCCAAATATAATTTTTAAAATATTCCTGACTGTATTCAACTGAAAGAAGAAAGTCATATATACTTAGGCCCAATCCCAATTCTACCCCTTAGCCCAGGGATGGGCAAACTTGAGGGCCGGTGCCCCAACAGACTTTTGCTCCAACACTAATTAAACACACCTGAACACACTAATCAATGTCTTCAAGATCACTAGAAAGCTACAGGTATGTGTGTTTGATTAGGGTTGGAGCAAAAGTCTGCAGGGACACCGGCCCTCCAGGATCAAGTTTGCCCATCCCTGCCTTAGCCCTTCCTCTTACCCCTCGTTTTGCGCGTTGACGTGAAGGGGTAGAGGTGTCCCAATTCTCTTTAACTTGAAGGCGTAGGGCTAAGGGGAAGGGCTAGATACCCCTTGAAACAAAGATTTTTCAGAACCACACTCAAAACCAAGGGGTAAGAAAATTTTCCAGAATACACCATCTACAACGGCAGCATGGCTGCACACGGAAGTCAGGAGATGCACAAATTAGTATTTCCTGTCATTATAGGCGAATTTTTACAACAAACAATCAAATGTTTTAATACTTTCATAACGGCGATCATGTTTTACAGTCATGGTTTAAAAAAAAACTCTAAAATAAAAATCTAAAATAAAAAATTTGGCTTAATTTTGGCTAAATTAGTATTAAATCTATAATCCACAATAATTACTCCTGTATAGTAGCCCCATTCTGTCACTCGATGACACTCAAATACACTGTCAAAAAAGTCCAGTGGCTGTGAATGACCTTTTTACAATGTCTGGTATAATGTTAATGTTGTTTTTGTGTGTTTACATAGATGAATATGGCCACTGTGTAAATGCAGAGTACAGTTATGAGCTTTTTGCCACATTATATCATTATGATAACATGATATTGTTGCCTTCAGTAATTTCCTGAAGATAAATACCAAAAAATAACACAACTGGAATAACTACAGCATACGCGATCGTCGATCTCATATGAAGCAAAGAGATCGCGCCCCTTCACACTCTATTTCAAGGGCTAAGGGGAAGGGGTAGGAGTACAAAAATACATATGGGATTGTGCCATAGGATACCCTGAGGGTGAGTAAAACATGGGATAACTTTCATTTTCTACAGTGAACTAACCATTTAATACCTATGGTTCATGGGTCATATAAAGTGAATCATTTTATGCAAGACAATGAACTTTGTTTACAACTTTTCATCCACGGCAAACACATTGACGTGTTCTGCAACCTATATAAAAAGATTACATTTTACAGATTACAAATGTTTTACTGCATATATCACATCAGCAACACATCATTATGGGACAGGCCAGTCACAGTCCAGACTGTTTTGAACACACTCAGGACCTTTTGCTGAATTTTGAGTTTCTTGCACAGACCAGTGCTTTCACTTTAAAAGACCCGAATGTATAATCAGCTGTTAATTATGTTTTGCTGTATATGCTCAGTGTTACCTCTATCTTTATATTAGAGGGTGCTCTGTATATTGCACATGGTGGAATTCCGCTCTGATTACACAAGTAAACTAGCATAGAATCTGTCGCGTCAACCAGATGGAAATCGAAAAATGATCTGCAGAGTCAGGCAAAAGTAAATAAATCCTGCTTTTAGGTGTGGTGTTGCACATTGCGTCCAATGTGTGGCCCGTGTGACGTTATCGTAATTCGCATTCAGCCAAAGCATGTTTAACTAGCTTATTTATGTTGTCATTCATTCATTTTCTTTTCGGCTTGGTCCCTTTATTAATCCAGAGCAGATTGAACCACCAACTTATCCAGCATATGTTTAATGCAGCGGATGCCCTTCCTGCTGCAACCCATCACTGGGAAACACCCATACACTCCCATTCACACACATACACTACAAACAATTTAGCCTACCCAATTCACCTATACCACATGTCTCTGGACTTGTGGGGGAAACCGGAGCACCCGGAGAAAACCCACACGAACACGGGGAGAACATTCAAACTCCACACAGAATGCCAACTGACATAGCCGAGGCTTGAACCAATGACCTTCTTGCTGTGAGGCAACAGCGCTACTCACTGCGCCACCGCATCGCCCTATTTATTTATTTAGTTGTATCAATCGCAAAACTTCTAACAGATGCAAGAGATGCACATCTGTCTTCATAAGTGTACTCTCTCTCTCTCACACACATAAACACACACACTCTGAGTGGTATAAACATGCGCTGTCAAATAACACGAAGACCTAATATTTCTTTTCAAACATTTGTTTCATTGCAATCTGAACTAAACATGACAGAAAAGGTGTGCTCTGATTTTTAAAATGTTTTCATTTTACACTACATCAGACATTTTGAGCCCATCTGATTTATACTGAGAATACAGAACAAAAAGCAGCTCAGTTTTACTTATCTCATAAATTTATTCATTCATTTTCTTTTTGGCTTAGTCCCTTTATTAATCTGAGGTTGCCACAACGGAATGAACCGCCAATTTATCCAGCATATGTTTTACGCAGCGGATGTCCTTCCAGCTGCAACCCATCACTGGGAAACATTCATACACACTTATCCACATACATACACTACGGACAATTTTAGCTTACCCAATTCACCTATACCACATGTCTTTGGACTGTGGGGGAAATCGGAGCACCCAGAGGAAACCCACATGAACACAGGGAGAGCATGCAAACTCTACACAGAAATGCCAACTGACCCAGCCGAGGCTCGAACCAGTGACCTTCTTGCTGTGATTGTGCTACTCACCGCGCCACTGTGTTGTCTTTACTTATCCCCTAAGATAATATTATTTCCCAATAATCTAGTCCCAGTCTTTATCTGTCACAAATATTGCTGCAAATTTTGAGAAAAGACACTGTAAAATCAGTCAATTTAGGTACCAAATATCCAAGGGGAAACACTGAATGCCTTTTGATTCTCAAAGTACCAGAAGCATTTGCATTTGATAAATCACCAAGAACCACATTTTCAGCTAAACATCTTCTATAATGATCTACTGAAGGAAAAACACTGATGTTCACCTTGAATGGCCTGAGCATTCATAAATCAACAGCACATTTTTGGGTGAACAATCGCTATAATCTACATCAAAGACATTTCTCTCTTCAAGAGATTTCAGAATATGATTTGAGCAATAAATTGGAGAAATTATTAGAGGAGAAGTCACTAAACTCTGATGACGTGCATTACGTTTTTGCCCATAAGCGGTTGTTAACAAATCAACAAGTGCTGTGTGTTCTTTATTGTTCCATCATGCATTCTTCTGGTTTCCCCTAACGTGAGGAGCCTAATTTTCCATTAAACACGGAAAAGCACTGCTTTTCTTTGAAGTGCAAGCGACTGCCTTTCTTTCAGTCTACATCAAGAGTTTAAACATAGCCTGACACGCGTCACAGGCTGTAGGCAGGAGTTTCTGAGTTTGAGTGCTGCAAACAAGTTTCAGTAATACTGACCTATTTTTGAGAACCACAGCAAAAGTGTTTGCATATGATCAACCTCACAATGACAACACGGTACAAAATATACCTGGATGATTTAAAGGGACAAAAACTAAATTCTGTTCATCATTTACTCACCATCATGGCATTCCAAAGCTATATTACTTTCTTCTGCAGAACACACACCCACACAAATATTTTGAAGACTTTTGGATATATATATATGTCCATTCTATAGACAAAAGAAAAGAGAAGAAAAAGTGTTCCACAAAAAAAAAAGAAAGAAGTGAGCACGAGTAACCAACGCAGAAGGACTTTAACCACTATAAATTATTTTCTCAAAAGCCTTTTAATCAGAAATAACTACAAAATGTGGCAACATTCTTAGACGAATGCAGACTAATATATTTTCCCTGTTATTCCTCTGTGATATCAATAGAGCCAACTAACTTATTCAAATGACTGCTCCTTACTCATTCGCATCTTCTGTCTGGGAGTTTTACAACATAGCTGACTAGCAGGGATGAATAACTAATGCATAAATCTCCTCGACACATCCCGACAGAGACAAAGTCACAGCCAGGTTTGAAATGTGTTTTTCATCTTTTCCTGTCTTATCCAAAAAAAACATCAACATCCATTAGAATGTTTTCCTGATCTTACACACACAGTTGTGCAGGTGATACTGTGCAGATGTGCCATGCTTTGTGCCAACATTACATGCACAATGCAATGCAAGACTGAATGGAAAATGGTGATAAGAGAGTGATAGTTTCATTTCATGTCATATCGGTAAGACCACAGGAAGCAGCAAGCGACTGGTACATGACAAACTGGAACAATGTTGACAAAAATGACAGACAAAGCAAAGTAAAACAGCTATTAACCCATAACAGATTTTGTTAGTGGAGATGTACTTCTTTTACCAGTTTTACAACACTCACATACAGTACGGGACTGTTTAATAAAAATGATACTCGCAAATCTATTGCTGACTGCAGTTCATTAAATCCACTCTCAGCATGAATTGTTTTAACTGATACTGATATTGCTTCACACCTAAAACTTTGCATTCCCAGACATATTTCATGACACTTCTGTAAATAAACTGCTACAATAACATACATACAGATTCGTTAAGAAACAATTTGTTAATTGTTAACTATTTTGAATGTGCTCTGTGGACTATAAATACAGTGCTCAGCATAATTGAGTACACCCCATTTTGAAATTAAATATTTGTATCCATTTCTCAGTGAATATAGGCAATGCATTTTGGTAAACAAAACAGATTTATTAAACAGATCTATTTATTAAAATTATATTTTAGTTACCAAACATATTTAGAAATTGAAAGATAATACAATTAAATTCAAGCAAAATATTTTTTTAAATTACAACCCACAAAATTTCAACTAAATTTTTAAATTATTTTTGTTTCTCTTGATTTTTCCTTTATTTTAAATTTGTATTTAATATTTTTCTATAACATATAAATTTGGGTGTACTAGTTTTTGGACCATTATCATAAGTTATTTTGTTAGATAAGCTCCAGATTTGGCTTCAGTACTGACTAATCTAATATATATGCATAAATATAATATTGTATAGCTTCTTATTAAAAATATGAATTTAAAAAATAGATTTGTGAGGGGTGCACTTACATATGCTGAGCATTATACATTTGGTGACACATATCAACCAGCAGACTCTAGAAAATAAGTGCGTAATGTCTGATAATACTTCATTTTGAGGCTTGCCCAACAGACATTATACTGACCATAAGCATCTCTCCAAGTACATGTCAGCTTATTCCACCAACAGTCTACAGGGAGTTTACGGTGAACTAACACTTTAATGACTGCTAGTTGACATGTAGTTCCAAAGTTAAGTTTAGAATGAATGTCTAAAGGGGCCACCGAAACAAAATATGAGCAACAACTTATTTGCAACTGCAAAAGACAATGATGAAAATAAATGTAAGACTCACTCGTAGAACTCTGCGGCCGGTGTGTTCTTGTACTTGGCATAGGAGGTTCCGTTACCCAAGATAGTGCCATTGATGTCCTTTGGCTCTGTGCAGTTGGGGCTGTTCCACGGGTTGTTACAGTGGAGCCAGGGCAGCTCACTCGTCAGTGATGCGTATAAGTAATACAGTGACCATGCTATGATGACATTGTAGTAAAAGCCAACATAGAGTGCTATGACAATCACTGTGTAGCCAACACCTAAGGAGAAAAGTAAGAAAATATATATATTTTAACTTAATTTAGGTCTGTTTGTTTTAATATGTGAAGTTAAAAGTGTGTGTAATGACTTCCAACTCAAAGCAGCAGTCCTAGAACTGAGCCTTGCGGCATTCCATAATTAAAACTTGTTATTGATTTGATACCTTTTCATTTACTGATACAAACTGTCAAGATAGGTTTGAGTTGAACCATGAATTACATCAGATCACATCAGATCCACTGTGTAACCTAGTTCACAGACTCAACAAACACCGTTGTTGGCTTTTGTTGGGTCATTGAGCTAACCATGTTTGTGTTTGCCTGGTCAGTTTGAAAAATGAGACATCCAAAAGGATTTTTGCTTTGGTGTTTGGTGGTAGTGAAATATCAAAACAAACTAGTTTACATTTGTTGAAACACACAGTGATTTGAGAATTCTTATCCTATGTGACTACTCATTTTCTACGTACCTTTAAATACAGGACAGATTTTCCAAAGAGTAGCTGCTCCCTCTCTGTTATACTGACCCAGAGCAAGTTCCATGTAAAACAGAGGCATCCCAGCAATAAACAGGAACAGAACATATGGGATCAAAAAGGCACCTGGGGGACACATTATAGAGTTTAACATTTGAATGCTGACAGATATGTATAGAAGGCCAAAGAATAAACAGATGAACAATAGGCAATCGTCACTGTAACTGCTTTTGTAGTGAAAAAGGTCAATCTAGGAACTTTTTAATATAATCATTGTTCTTAACTCTCACTTTGTGTTGTTTGCATTGTAATATTCTCAGATGTGGAATATATGAAAACATAAATCAACCCAACCCTGCCCTATTTGTTTTTGTTCACACTGGTTTCAATATTATAGGTTTAATATTAGAATTGGTCATTTGTTTATCATGCTAAAAGAAACTTTGACATTTATGTTGGAAAATGTGTTGTCTATTATACTCAAATCATCAATTTTAGTCATTAAAAGCACAAATACACATATGTAAATATGCTAAGTTATACAAAAGACAGCCCAATAGACCACTGATAGCTAATGAGCTTGTTGATACTGACATTTTTTCATAGAAACAACTGGTTCAAAATTATTGAGTGATTTGAGTCGTAATGACTGGACTAAAGTGGCATCATGAAATTACTATATATTCAATTGGGTGTTTGTTAACAGCCCTTCAGACTAGTTCTTTTAACATCTGAACAAAACTCTACAAACTTGATGGAGTAAATACATTCTACTGTTATTTATCTATAACAGATAAATCCTAACATGTTAGACAATTGCATTTTTTTCTTTTTAATATCATCTTTATATATTAATATCCAGTTGAATTATTTCTGAACAGAATTATATAAAAATAGTTTGAGACAGTGTGTCAATGCTATACAAAGAATGCAATTAAAATAATTTTCAGAAGCAATAAAAAAGTTTGCAATCTATTCCAGCAAATAATGACATATTAATAAGCTAATTCACATATTTTTAGATCAGAAGCAGCCATATGAGCTATGGGGTAACCCTCAAAATAAACGGAAGCAATAAGCTTACCTCCTCCGTTTTTGTAACACAAGTAGGGGAACCTCCACACATTGGCCAGGTCCACAGCAAAGCCTATGACAGAGAGCAGAAAGTCCATTTTCTTGCCCCAGGTCTCCCTCTCTATTTCTTCACCGGAGGCAGAGGTGCAGCCGCGGGAGCTCGGGGAGGCCACGACCGAGGAGTTCGTGTACTGGACCCCATTCTGCTCCTTCACCAGGATCAGCTCCACTTCCTTTTTCTCCACGTTAAACTGTTTCAGCGGGGCCACCGAGGACAGTTTGTGCTCGGGCAGGACTTGGATGTTCATCTTTGCGCCCTGGCGCTCTCGTGGCCCCGAGGATGTGGAGCAAGTGAAGTGCGTGCCGCTCGCGCTGACGATGATGATGATGCTGCTGCTGATGATGATGCTGCTACTGCTGAGGAGGATGATGGAGAAGATGATGATGAACAAGAAACGCTACAGCAGTTCCTCTCCCGGTGAGGTACTGTAGAGAGTGTTGCCAAGCTTTCCTGAGCTGAAAGAAAGAAGAAATGAAAGTTTACTGTTACAGTGGGGCAGTCAAGCATCCCATGCACTCAAGCGCGCGCGCAAAGCGATTTACTGTAGGCTATATGCGAAAGCGTTTAGTCACGGTTAGCAAAGAGAAGAAAACTTTACAGTGTCATTCGCTCAGCATTGTTCGCTGGACGCGCTTCATGGAATAACTGAACATGTCTGCATAAGTGTCGCTTTTCGAGAGTGTAATGTTTAAAGATGACTCTGTACTTGTCGTGAGGGGGTCCCTCCATGATCGGTCCCTCCTGCTTGATCCAGAAAATGAGAGACTGACGCTTCTCTTGGAAGTTTTACTCTCCCCTCCCTTCCAGCTGCAGGCTATAAACTGTGAGTATTTAAACCAACGTCCAGTTTCTCCACACGTGGTACTTTCTATATGATCATCATCGTCATCATCATCATCGACTTGATACTGTTTTTGGAAGCTTCTCCTCCGCCCAGAATGCCAAACTCATCCTGAGGTAAACACGCGGTGCGCCACCGCTGGACTTGAAAATGAAGCGGACGCACCTTGCGAGTACTTTTTTGTACGTTTATCGCAAAGATTTTTCATAGAATTTGGAGGATTTCACCTAGATCTGCTAGTCGACTTTGAAAACACACTATACGTGTGAGCGGTGGTTACATTCCTGGGACAGAATTTCGTTTTTTTTCTTCTTCAGAAATGAACCCAAAAGCGCAGTGTTTGCATGCATTTAAAACAACTGAATTTACTGTAAATAAATGCAAATCATTACCTGAAACTTGTAGCACCGTCATAGCTAACAGTCAACTTTTGCCAAAACACATTAGCAGGTGATATTTACAAAATAAGTAACAACAACAGGATGGTGCGTTAGGGTAAGTCATCTCGGGAAATTTGATTTTCAGAGGTGAACGGACATGAAAGCCATCATAAAGTCGTGGGAACGTCGGGATTTTCGTTTCCGACTTGGAGGCGTGTCTATGAGAACAATGGGATGCAGTTGACGTACTGACTGTTGTTACATTTGTTGAGGTCATTATTATTTTTTGTAATTAATTTGAAAATCTAATTGCATCAACAAAACAGTATAGTGCAATAAAATATAAGCATTTACAGTACTTTACTTTCATAACTTAAAAGTTGAACGGAGCAAAAACCCTGACACATTCAGAATATTGTAGATGTCACACACAGAGAGAGAGAGAGAGAGAGAGAGAGAGAGAGAGAGAGAGAGAGAGAGAGAGAAAGAGAGAAAGTAGTAACAGATTACATGTAATCTGAATTATCAGATACAAAATATTATTCATTCATTAATTGAACCGCCAATTTATCCAGCATATGTTTTACGCAACGGATGCCCTTCCAGCTGCAACCCATCATTGGGAAACACCCATACAATCTCATTCACACACATACAGTACACTACGAACAATTTAGCTTACCCTATTCACTTACTGTATAGTGCATGTCTGGACTGTGAGGGAAACCGGAGCACCCGGAGAAAACCAACGCAAACTCCACACAGAAATGCCAACTATTACCCAGCCGAGGCTCGAACCAGCAACCTCTTGCTGTGAGGCGACAGCGCTACCTACTGCGCCACCCTACAAACTATCAAGTACTTGCAATTAGAGTAAACTACTTTTTTGTAAAATACTCTAATTTACTTTTTCATGGAATACATGGTTATATATTAGTTACGCACTCGTAGTAAGTTGTTTACAAATTATTGATTCTTCTCATTTACAATGTCATTGATTCAATGCTGACCAAGTGCTGTGCTAAAGAAAAGGTCAAATGAGTTTTTTTAAACATTTGACTTGACAAGCTTAGAAACTATGATATTAAACGTCACATTATTCAGTCTGGAAATGCCTGAAAATAGGATCTGTCACAGAATGTGGCACAAAGTCTTGTGCTAATAGCACCAAAACATACACAAAAAATATTTTTGCTGCTTGTTTAAACTACTTATTTATAAATAGCTGAATCAACACAAGGGTTTTGTGGGGTAACTTGATTGTTTTATGTTCAATTAACTTAAATTTATAAAAACAATTAAGTTTTCTTAATTGATTTGTGTTGAGTCGACATGAATGAATTGTATGGAACTCAGCATTTTTTACAGTGTAAGATGCCAATAATGTTAAACTGTCCTCTAAATCTTTATATAGAAAACAATTAAAAAGTCACAGTGGAGGAAAACATGTTTTGTAAATGTTTCCAATCTCTCCAATCATTTTCCAAGCATGAACACACCTTTACTTGCCTTTCCCCATCATTTATATGATTTGGAAAACATGGATGGAACCCAGCAATCCAAACATAACATGAATAAGATTTGCAATTGTAATGTCACAAAAATGAGCAAATTATGCTTGAATAAATCTAAAGTATTGATGTACATTAAAATTGCGACATTGAATATTTAACCACAAAAAAAAAAAAAAAAACTTTCAACTCTTAATTATTAACTGTTAAATTTAATTAATTCCATGATTTCAATTAACCAGACACTGTATGCCTTTTGATTACAAAAATTACCTGATTTAAATTAGGTAGTGGGCCTATTCTGGACATACTGTATATAATTTCACCATGTCATCCCTCATGTGTCAATCTGCTGCATAAAAAATAAAACAACTCACTGTCTTGTGAATCATCATCTTATTTAGATGCGCATGAGTTTAAATGTGTTTAATAAAAAATCTCACTTGCCCCCAAAATTAGGGTTCAACAACCAAATCTAAACAATTTCCCTCTTAATTCACACTCTGTGTAATTTGTCAAAACATAAAAAGCAAATCAACCATGACTACGCTTTATCCCTCTCCCATCACTACTACAATTTTGTATTTTTTTGAAGTCTGTTTTTATTCACCCTTTGAGTTGCCTGTTTCTTCTCTCTTCTTCTACATAGATTCAATTAGTTGTTTTCTAAGAAGCAGTAAAAGCATTGTGTTCCACGTGTAATCTAATTCCACACCCGCTTTAGCCAAAGGCGACGATTTCTATTAGATATGGGCAATCAGTTCATCCCATTAAAGTCAATGAATGTCCCCTTAAAGCTCTCCAGCGTTTCTTTTATGAAACCTTTACAGGCCTGTTTTTCTGCAGTTTTGTACATATTCTGCTTCAGATTAGATAACAAAAGTAAGGAACAAGGTTTTAGAGGCTGATTTATTTGTTCTTTAACACACATTCTTCCTCCTAAAGGAGCCGGAATCCCTCATTTCTAACTTAGGATGTTGCCGTACATGTGGGGAAAGGCTGATGCTGAAGAAGGTCACCTTTGGAGCAAAGCAACCTTTCCTTCGAGGCATGAAGGATATTTGCATATTTTCCATCAATATTGCAAGTAGTCTCCACTTGACGGGAGTATGCACTGGTATTATGAGCCACTGTATCTCAGGGCATCTTATAATAAGTCAATCATGTTATAAACACAGCCCCTGACCTTTGACCTGAGGAGTCAATCTCACTGTAAAACCCCATCTCAGAATAACCACTTATATCTATTATTTAGACCCATTATTTGCATAGAATGAAATTGTATAATAAAGATACACTCCAGTTCATGGTACAATGTTTAAATATGTTTTAAATTTATGAATCCCTACGTTTAGATGATGACTGACCGCATCTGGGCTCATAGTAGAACGACACTTATTGCACTGAATTAGTATTCTTGATTTTCCTTAATTGTGCTGTTTTTAGCTCTGTGACAGATCAATATCACTAATATGGGGTCATTTGTGTCATTCAGGACAAGACTAATGACCTGGGATCAGTTTTGCCCTTTTCATTTTCTAGTGATTGTATTTACATGCAGTTTGGATTTAATCTTGGATCAATACCCCTATAGTGTTTTACAAACCATATGCAGCATTGACCATTAAATGCATTCATGAATATACCCCGAAAAGAAAATAGCTTACAAGAAGGATAACAGAAATAAATATCTTGTGGATACTCACACCGCTTTAGTAAATTAAACTTTGCTATTAAACTAAAATTGTGAGCTTCATAATAGCACTGTCAAAACAATATTATATATTATATATCTATATTGTGACTTTACTAAAATTATCACAAATTTAGGCATTAAGTGATTATTTGGATACACTCTCAGAAATAAAGGTACAAAATCTGTCACTGGGGTTGTACCTTTTCAAAAGGTACAATTTTGTACTTTACAGCTGCACATTAGTACCTTTAGCTACTCTTTTGTACCTTTAAGTTACTACAAGATACAGATTTGTACTTTTTTTTAGGTATTAATGTGTACATTTAAGGATCTGTTGGGAACAAAAAAGTAACTTTTGAAAAAGTACTGCCCCAGTGACAGATTTTGTACCTCTATTTCAGAAAGTGTAGTATTTTTTTTCTTTTCTTTCCTCCTCTTTGATAGACAAGGTTGCTTGAATGAGACATAATTGCTTATTTGTACTATGGAAGGTGATTTGTTTGATTCTGTTTTTCTATTTGTATATGTCTGATTAAGGTCATGGGACCGAAACATATATATATATATTATCTATTCAGCAAGTATTGATAATGTGCGGAATTGTTTTTTTTCCATTTTGCACATTTCACATGGTGATTTCTCCCATGCACCTATCATTTTTACGTTTATTTGATTGATTAAAAAAATTATATATATATATATATATATATTTATTTATATATATTTATTTTTTTCCTTAAAACTACAAGTTTGAGAAAAACAGTAGTTATAGTGTACAATAGTGTAATATTTATGTAGTTTAACATTTGAGAAAAATAAGAGAAAATGTATGAACAATGTTTGAGAAAATACAAGTGGTTGCTAACTTTATCAATTCTTTCACAGTTTTGAAAAATGTGTTACTGGACTACTGTAAAAAATAGTGTGACATAGCAAAAAAAAAAAAAAACACAAATAGCATGAGACTAAAATTAGACCTACCTTTTTAGTATCTCAATTACGTTATAAGTAATATTTTTTTTTTTCCGGAAAAAGTGTAAAGATATGTGCGGTATGATGTTTTGAATAGGGATGAACAGTGAGTTCATCCCTACTACTATAAAAGTGTTCTTGTCTACAAAACCCAGCAGCATGGAGCTTCAATTCAACTAAATGTCAATATTAATTGATCTGTCTGTCACAACTGGCTTCACAGCTAAATAAATGAAGAACTAATTTTCTCATCATCAAATCTGAACCGGAATTGAATTTGTTCTGTATTATCAATGACATTATTCCAGTGTGACTAATGATAAAGTCACAAACCTGTTACTATGAACATACTTATAATGAATTTCGAATAAAATATAATCTTCTGAACCTTCTATTAAACAAAATTTATTTAAAAGTCTTTAAAAATGTAACACAAAATCAGTCATTTTTTGAAGTGTAATGTGACACTGAAGACTGAAGTAATGGTTACTGAATTTTACCATTACAATAATGCACTGTTTTCTAGTTTTACTGTAAAATAAGTGTTTTTTTTTTAAGTAAATTCAATTAAATAAAGACAGCCTTAGTAAATATTATATACTATAATTACATATTTATGATGACATACTTGCAAAAGGGTCTAAATTTGAATTTTACATCAGTAGAAAACATGAAATGCAAGTAAAGTGTCTAATTTAATATTACAAAGAACCTTTCTGAAGATAAAATGTCAATATATGAATGAAATAATGTTCCACTGGCATTCAACAACATATAAAGAAGTGTAAAAAAATAACTTAGCCTATATGCCCTATAAAATATTTAATGTGAACTATTGTTACCGGGGTGGTGCGGTGGTGCAGTAGGTAGCACTGTCACCTCACAACAAGAAGGTTGTTGGCTTGAGCCTCGGCTGGGTCGGTTGACATTTCTGTGTGGAGTTTGCATGTGTGGAGTCTCCCCGTGTTCGCGTGGGTTTCCTCCAGGTGCTCTGGTTTCCCTCACAAGTCCATAGACGTGCGGTGCAGGTGAATTGAGTAAGCTAAATTGTCTAGTGGATGCGTATGAATGAGAGTTTATGGATGTTTTCCAGTGATGGGTTGCAGCTGGAAGGGAATGAATGAAAGAAAATGAATGAATGTATTGTTACTAAGCAATATTTAATTGACACAACATGACTTTTTTTGCTCAGTCTTACAAAGCATCAACACCACAGGGTGAATTATTACATCATCTTTTTTTCTGAACAATATAACTTTAGTCAAGCAAAAAAAAACAAAAAATCAAGAGCAGGTGTGGTGATGATATCCGTGAAATTACATTGTGTGCTCTGCTTGTCCTGCCCGAGAGAGCAGAGTTGAGTACATTAGCATGAATTCATCCAGCGGTTTGCGCAAGGATAATGCATGCTTTATATGTGCTCTCGCTGAGAAGAACTTTAAGGCCAGGACCTCCTGCTCAGAGGGCATAATCACTCAAACTGGAAAAGAAGGAGAAAACTAAATGAAAACAATAAAACACGCTGATTTAAAGCAATATTCTGACATTTTGACAACTTGGGGGAGAAAGAAGCAATGGGAAAATTGCAAAATGAAACATACTACACACACGCCCTCATTCTAAAGGAAAAATATACATTGTCTACACATGCAATGAGAGTAAAGGGCTTGTGATTTGCAGCTATTTTGCAACCCGTCAATTAGCAGTGCAGCCTGTCGGCACTGACCTTTTCAGTCAAGCCCCCTCATCTGTTCCAGCACAGACCGCCCCGCCAAAGCCCTAACAGCTAACTCTTGTTTGGTGTTGTGCAAATAAAACCCTATTACTTGGCCTGATTGTCCACAATTTGACTAGGCAGACTCACCTCAGGCTGAAATAAAAATGAATGCTGCAATATTCGGAGCAAAAGAAAGGAGGAAAGGACAGCGCGCGAGAGAACGAAAAGGTAAACAGAGAGAGAGCGCGCGCGGGAGAGGGAGAAAAGGAAACAGTAACAACAATGCGCCTTAATTGATTCCGTGCAATCTCATCAGTTGTGATTAAAATGAAATGCCCCCCTCATGTTTGAAAAGGTTAAAACAAATTGACGGTGGAAATCACAGCTGCTTATCACAGCGCGCGGAGCAGCAGGACTTTAATGAAGTGACTGCAATCCCATCCTTCATCCCGCTGTATCAGACGAGAGAGAACATTAGCTACTCATAAGACATCATCATATCATCATCCCCGACCTGCCCTCTGAAGAGATATTATATTGACAAAAGCACTCACTGGCAGAGTACCCATACTGACTGACTTGGTTTTGATATACTGCAGCTCAGCACAACAAAAGGTGCATTATGGAACCACTTAAAGATCAACCTTTGTCTTCTTTACAGACCACTATTATAATATTTAAAAAGGACAGATATTACATCCTGTGCAGACAAATTTGCATTAGGACTAACCAATTTGTAGGCCCTGTTCCAAATGGCCATCTGGCAAACTTGCAATGGACAGATATACATGAAGTTCACATGGACATGGGGGTGTCTCTGAGAGATAAATCAACTACAATGCAGGCGTATGAAGGCAAAATGCATTATTCACTTATGATTCACTATTCTGAGTTTTTGATTTTGTGACAGCTGAGCTGAGTTTGTGTGTAAACATGTGGTTTTGATCTACAAGGTTATAGGGGTTGCGTCTGAAAGATGAAAAAGCGCAGTATAATGCTGGCAGGACATCGGAAGACACATCTGTATCCTATGATCAAGTCAGATCCGATGCATCCAACATCCCTTACATAATATACAGTATATGTGAGAAACAATATGTGAGCTGAGAAGCATGTCTGAATTCATAGTGTTTGACCAGCAGATGAAAAGTACCTGGATGCCCTATTTTCACCAAGATTCTTCAATGGACATTTTACTCTCCCATGAGGCCATGGGAGAATATTTGTGAATGGACATTATGCAAATAACACTAGTGTCTGTTGAGAGGACAATATGCCAGATGTAGCATGTCCAAATTTCATTCATACTCATATCCATACTGTATGCAACACTGATATTTTAAAGAATTTAGAAAAGATACAATGAGTTATGTAGCTTTAACAGAGATTAATTGTATTTTTTTTTTACAGTGAAGACTTTGCAGTGCAACTTGACCTTTTTAAATTATTTAATTTCTGTTAGACTCCCCTGAAAAAAAGACAATTATAGTTCTATTATATTTATAAATGCTTGTAGATTGTTTATTATATTGTAAGCATGTGAACACCCCATTCATTTATTCATTTTATTTTCGGCTTAGTCCCTTTATTAATCTGGGGTCGCCACAGCAAAATGAACCCACAACTTATCTAGCATATGTTTTACGCAGCGGATGCCCTTCCAGCTGCAACCCATCACTGGAAAACAATGAACACCCCAATCCTTTTACAATATTAAGTTTTTCCAAATAGATTTATTCAAGTATGATTAATAGGGATGGTCCGATCGATCGGCCAGAGATTGGTATCGGCCGATAATCACATTTTATGACTCGATCGGTACTCACCAATCTGACCTCATGAACTGAACACAATTGTTCGTTTACGAGTTTACAAGCAGAGAACACATAACATATATACATCTTTTTAAGTTTTTCAACAATATTAGAAGGAAGTTCATGAAAACCTGGCTGGATATATTACACTGTAAAACCCAAAAAGTTAAGGTAACTCAAACTATTTGAGAAAACCGATTGCAACAATCCATTTAAGTTCAAAAAATAATCCAAATGAGTACTGTGAACTTAATCCATTTGAGTAAATGAAGCAATTTGAGCACAGTAAAACCCAGTAAATGAAGAGAACTCAAACCAACTGAGTACTGTAAAACCCAATAAGCAGCTCAAACTGTTTGAGGAAACCGATACAAACCATTTGAGTTAAAAAAAAACTATCTATATGAGTACTGTGAACTTACTCCATTTAAGTTGAAGTAATGAGGTATTTAATGAACTCATTACCCTTATTACTGAGTTCAAAATTCTTTTCAAATGAGTAGAATTAACTTTCAGTAAATTTTGATAAAGTTGACTGTTGGGTTTTACAGTGTAGGAAAATAAAAAAAACAAAAAAAATATTTTTACTTGAATATTTAATAATATAACTTCTTGTAATATACTTATTGCAATAAACAGTAGTTTATGGACCTATTTCCTTTTAGTAAAGAAGTAATGGATATATAGGTGTGCATTTTAACTTCTTATGCATCAAATATGTGTTCCAAACTTCACTGAGACATGTTGAATTCTTCTTTCATCATTTGCAATGTTTCTAAATTGCTTTGTTAGTGATTTTTCGTACATAATTTTTGTATCTGTTTTATCTATTATTTTCTGTAAAACTGCTTCTGGCCATTACATGTCCATGCTAAATGGTTATAAGATACATGTTTAAGGAATTATATGCAACATCTTTAATTTATTATCTTAGGTAAGGCAAGATCTCCTTAAGGACCATACTTAGAGGGAAAATGTGCTTTGTGCATTATAGAGCTTGAAGCATCAGAATTGGTATACTTGGTATCGGACAATCACCATGACAAGGAATTGGTACTCGACTGCAAAAATCCTGATCGGAGCATTCCCAATGATTAATGTCATTAATGTAAAGAATATGCAGTGATATTTTACCTTTTTATTTATTTTAATTTCTGTTAGATTCTCCTGAAAAAGACAGTTCTTATATATATATAAATGCTTGTAGTTTGTTCATTATATTGTAAGCAAGTGAACACCCCAATCCCTTTAAAATATAATCTCTAAATAGATTTATACAAGTATCATTAATGTCATTTTTATCCAGCAGTCCTTATTCAACTACCTTCATCTGACTGATGTTAGAAGACAAAATGTATTCCTCTCTATATGATCTGGCACTCGATTCGGTGATGTCTGGAAGTAGTGGTTGGTGGCCAGCTTGTGTGTTTTTGAGCAACTTTTGATTTCATTTCTAGTGATAAATGAGCATTGTAGGAAGCAAGCATTCACTTAAATCATCTCCAGGGCTCTGTCTGCTTTGCTGTAGATCGTTAAATCTTCATGCAGCCTCTGAAGACTGCTCAAAATCAGTTTCGTGGGGTGCTTTTGTGCGCAAATGCTGCCTGTGGTGTCATTGCCTGATAGGGGGGCGAGGCAACAAGTCATCCGCCTGAGCTTCGAATGTAGCCAGGGTGTCTCGCCTGCCATTTTGAAGAACATATAAAATGACAAACGGACTCTTAACGACCACTGTGTGCCTTCAGAATATTTTTCTGCTGAGCTGCTCTGACTCCATATCAGACTTCTACCAAACAGTGCTGCATTTTGTCATCAAAGTGTTGGCTCAGATTGAGTGGGTTCTGGCCGCTGTTTAAACAGGGCTGTGTTTCATACTGAATGGCCAATTCCCCTATGTGTTAATTCATTCAATCCAATCTTGCTAAAGGACCACTGTCCTGTAAAGTTTAGCTTCAACCCGAATTAAACACACTGGAACCAGAAATTGAAAGTTATCTTTCGAAATTTTATAGGAGGTCAAATCTGCAGCACTGGCCCATCGGACAGGACTGGACAGTTTGTTCTAACCAAAAGAAACAAACAAACAAAAAAAAAACAAATAAAGAAACAAACAAACTGTCCTTTTAGAATGTATATATTATCTGTAACATCTTTTGTCCTGAATGAATGTGCAAATACTTTTAACAGCAACCAAATGGGCCTTTGAAGTGACCCATTTAGAGCTATTCGGTTTGGAACGACCCTTCAACAAGGCATTGATGATTTTTTTCCCACATTAATGTGCCTTTCAGAGGAAGATTTATCCCATCTGGAATGCAGCATATGAGCACAGAAAGGAAAACTTGACCTCTGACCTCCATGTTAAGTGACATCCCTCGCTCGTTCTACACCTGCACTGTGGAGAGCATCCTCACTGGCTGCATCACCACCTGGTACGGAAACAGCACCAGCAGCAATCGCAAAGGTCTACATAGGATCGTGCGTACTGCTGGACGCGTAGTAGGAGGTGAGCTTCCCTCCCTCCAGGACATCTATACCAGGAGGTGCATGAGGAAAGCCAAGAGAATCATCAGCGAGTCCAGCCACCCAAGCCATAGACTTTTCTCTCTGCTACCCTCAGGCAGACGGTTCCGCAGCATCCGGTAACGCACCAGCCGACTGAAGGAAAGTTTCTTCCCTCAGACTATCAGGCTGATGAACACTTAACACACCCCACACAAACTCTTCCATACCCCGCACTGCACACCATCAAGATGTAGCATGCACTGCACTTTAACAAATCCATACTTAAAATAATACTGCCTACGTATGTCAACATTGCCAATTTTACATTGTCTTGTTTTTTTTTTTTTTTTTTTTTTTGTGAGTATGTTGTTGTATATTGCACTGTCTGTATTTTGCACTGTCTGTATTTTGCACTGTCTGGAGCCAGCACCTAAGCTTTTCACTCATCATAGCACACGTGCTGCTGATGATGTGACAATAAAAGTGATTTGATTTGATTTGACATTTTCTAAAATGACCAAGTAGAAGTGACAAAAGGTGTACACATGTAAGCAAAAACACATACCCATGCTCTCCTCTCAGAGACATGAAAGCAGGACTATATGAACTATAATGCAGATTTACGGTAGATGGATTTCTTGAGTGATTTAAGCAGATGGTCATTTTATATACTGGGTGTTGCTGTCACCTAGTGGATGCTTTCAGTATGAACGTATTTGTTAGTGGGTCTGCTAATCAGCAAGTTTTCCTTCTGCATCTCTTGATAATTCAAAAGAATGTACAAACTCTTCTAACAAGTGTTATTCCACTCAAACATAAAAGGGCCAACAAATCCTAGTTAAAATTCAAAGGTTTTTTTAATTGCAAAAAAAGAAGCTAACTTTGCTGTGTTAACAAAATCCTAATTGCAACCCGCATTGCTAAATAAATACCACTGCAGTGGGATCATTTGGAAGCAGACCCTCTGGTGCTTGATACTGTGGGCGTGTTGTGTTGCCTGTTTGCTCACAAATTGGCCTATTTTCAGTGCATGCAACAGAGTATTAGTCTGAACAAGCAGCAGGAACAAAACGCTAACTCAGCAACATCTCCCCTCAATGGGAATGCAAATAAAAACAAGATGCAAAGCAAAACCTTTGATTACAACTCACTTTCTGTACCAAAGTCCCTGAGCAGAGAAGAAAGAAAAGAACAGAAAAGGAATGGAGAGGAAAAGAAAAGTTTGTATAGGAATCTTTTTTTAAATATTCATTTGGAGGAAAAACTTATTGAGAGATGCGCACTGACAAAAAAAGAAGTTAAATAAAACACCATAAAACGAAAACAAGTTTTACATGTTTTGAGTATATATTTTTCATTAAATCTTTAATGTAGTGCGTTCATTATTCTTATACAATATGTGGAACATGCAATATGTTTATGTTTGTGTAAATTTATTAGTAATTTCTGAGCGAAAACTCAATTTTTAAACAATGTGTGTGTGTCTCTCGTAAGTGCAGGAAATATGTAATATGATTTTTTCGATTAATATTTATTAATTGTTTTCATGAAATGAAACAAAAAAAAATTCTGAATGAAAACTTTTCTTTTTTTTTTTTTGCATCTGTGTGTATTGAAATTACAGGATGTCAAAAAACATTCCCCCAATTATATATAAACAATTCATATTTATTAATTAGATTTCATGAAATAGGGCGGTGCAGTTGGTAGCACTGTCACCTCCATACCTGTCAACATTGGGATGTAAAAATAAGGGATACCCCCCCCCCCCCCCCCCCCAAAAAAAAAAAAAAAAATATGTTCATACTGCTGAAACGATCAGTATAACGTTTTTATTATTATTTACAAAGGATATAATAATTAGTATACATTAGAAAAATCTGCAAATAAATTAGCAAACAGTTCAGCTCATTAAAACTATTAGCTGTTATAAAGAAATAGAATCAAGTTATCAAATCTCATCTTTTCTTCACTGTATAATTTAAACATTCTGATTAAAGAGCAGTGGATTAGTCTCTCATTTAGATTTTTTTTTGGTTTGATTACATTAAATAACAGAGCTGTCACTTTAAAACTGCACAGATCTATAATAAAAGCATTTGATTGTTTTCCTAACTGTTTATGCTCATTATAGCATAAATATAGATATTATTATTATTATTATTCATTCATTCATTCATTCGTTTATTTTCTTTTCGGCTTAGTCCCTTTATTAATCTGGGGTCGCCACAGCAGAATGAACCGCCATTATTATCATCATTATTATTATTATTATGATGATGTGTATATGTCTGTTCAAACACGCACCAAAACCCAGTGTCCTCTTGAGCTCAGCATCAAATTCCGTACGTACAGAATCCGCTTGGGAAACAGCGTCTATTATCACTATGGAGTGCATCAGCTGACAGTCATGCATCTTTATATGAACTGACCTTTTATGAGGATTGCATAGGGGCAATGG
This sequence comes from Danio kyathit, assembly GCA_903798195.1. NCBI lineage: Eukaryota > Metazoa > Chordata > Actinopteri > Cypriniformes > Danionidae > Danio > Danio kyathit. Next base: position 42,495,591 of record LR812525.1, read on the forward strand.
CGCCTGTAATGAAAAGGAAATGAATCGCGCCATTTTTATGTTTATTTCAAAGTGTTTCCATGCCTAAATAAAATGAAAGCAAAGAACCGATTCACATTTAAGAGCATTGACGGCCCCTGGTGGTTCGGCGGTATGGGTTGCATATAGGGAGGATAGGCTCTTCTCAGAAAGATAAAAAATACGGGAAAAATACGGGAAAATACCTTTATGGGATGACAGCGGGAGAATGCCCTGGAAAAACGGGAAGGTTAACAGGTATGGTCACCTCACAGCAAGAAGGTCAATGGTTCGAGCCCTGGCTGGGTCAGTTGGCATTTCGGTGTGGAGTTTGCATGTTCTACCAATGTTCGCGTGGGTTTCCTTTGGGTGATCCAGTTTCACCCACAGTCCAAAGACATGCAGTATAGGTGAATTGGGTAAGCTAAATTGTCCATAGTGTATGTGTGTGAATGAGAGTATATGGGTGTTTCCCAGTGATGGGTTGCAGCTGAAAGGGCATCCGCTGCGAAAAAACATATGCTGAATAAGTTGACAGTTCACTACACTGTGGTTACCCCAGATTATTAAAAGGACTAAGCCAAAAAGAAGATGAATGAAGAATTAGAGTTCATTAAATAGGGTGGCGTGGTGGCGCAGTAAGTAGCGCTGTTGCCTCACAGCATAAAGGTCGCTGGTTTGAGTCCTGGCTGGGTCAGTTGGCATTGTTTATCAGTTGGTGAGTTTGCATGTTCTCCCCATGTTCACGTGGGTTTTCTCCACCACAGTCCAAACCCAGCAGGCACACAACATCGTAAGACGTTAATATTAGGTTAGATTTAGGTCATGACATCAGGTGACCAAAATTCAATGTCTAGCCAGCGTCTAAGGACAACGTTATTTTGACGTCCAATAACGACACCAAATTACGTTGCTATTGGGTTGATTTTAGGTTGTGCTGGAAAGTGATCAAAATCCAACGTTTGATAGATGTCGTAGTGGTAACGTCCACACAACGTCAAGGTGTAACGATTGTTGATATTTGGTTGATTTTAGGTTGGACGTTGGATATTGGGTACTGATGTAAACCCGATTTTCATTTCCAAACAAAATCCAACGTCCCCCATGACGTTGGGGTACGTTATGGTACAATGTTAACATGACGTCTTGTTGACGTCCTGTGCCTGCAGGGAAGACATGTGCTTTAGGTGAATTGGGTAAGCTAAATTGTCCTTAGTGTATGTTTGTGAATGAGAGTGTATGGGTGTTTCCCAGTGATGGGAAAAGATATGCTAAATAAGTTGGTGGTTTATTCCACTGTGGCCACCCCTGATTAATAAAGGGACTAAGCCGAAAAGAAAATGAATAAATGAATGAATGAATTAAATAGTATACGAGTTAAAAAACTTTTTCATGTGTGTGTAATGAAAGTACTTGATCAAAAAAAAAATCTACCTTTCCCCCAATTATATATAAGCAATTCATATTTATTAATTAGATTTCATAAAAAAACTGGAATTACATGCCATTAAGTCTAAAAGCTGCAGGTATGTTTTTACCTGAATTACAATAAGAACAGTTTCAGCATGCTTATACATATAAACAAGCTTTTAAATAAATCATTAAATAGTTTATGAAACACTTGATGCTGTAAACAGAAAACTAGATTTTCTGATAGGGCATGTGCTCGTGTGCAGAAGCACCCCACCCATGCAGGCTTAAGGCACATGTTGAGATGGCATGGCTTGGAGTATTAACCTTATGTCTGCATGCTCGATCTCCTTCATCTGAGTCAGTCATCTTTCTTATCGGAGGCACTGTCCTCCTGATACTCATCATAAGCAGCAGTACAGCAGTGAGAAAAAGCACTGTCGAAGTCAGTCTCGTCCCCCTGCAGACCCTGGTAACGCTGGAGCTCGATGTAGGTGGTGAAGAGCTTGGCATATTCCGGATGCGTGAGAGCAAAGGAACGAAACTCATCTGACAGAGACATTGAAATAGCAAAGTTAGTAGAAATTTGTACTCAAAATGAAACCAGATGAATGAAGCGAGGTAATAGACAGGGATGAAATTAGTAACCTCCTATAAATAGGTAAAGAGTATGTTTGAATCAGTCACAGATGTTCACTGACAATTTATTTGAGGTTGATATTTGAGGTGATTCAAGTAGGCTAAATATGTCGCTGATGACATGAAATGAGCTCAAAGGTTATTAAAACTTCCTGAAAGTACTACAGAACAAAACTAATTCCTCATTTCAAAGCAATCTGAAGTTGAATTGGGCAATCAGTCACTATATGGGTAAAACATGATTCAATCTTTCTAGTATACTAAAAGAATAACAACAAACTTTTACTTGAGTCTGTGAATGTGCAGACATATTTTCGAAAGGTGTATATAGGGAGCTTTAATTCACACTTAAAGCCCTGGGGGATGCTGGTGAATATTGTGGAATTAATTGTTGGAATATTAAGCATTTACCACAGTATCACAGCATTCATATTGACACATCTGCGAATTGTTGCTGAATGCATGCAAACAAATTCAATAAAGTAAAGGTGCAGTTCAGAGTCAAAGTCAAATCAATGCATGAAATGATCTCTATTAAGGAATCTGGACTGTGATACAGTCTGGTATGCTATAGTCAAGTCAGAATAAATATATTCTATTATAAAGCAGTTTATAGAAGAATGTTGCTGTAATATCTATCATAGGTTTCATGAAAAATAATTATGCCACAATCATTTTTGCCAGATCAGTGTGTCCAACTGTAATATCGATAATATTAATGATAGTTCTGCAAACTACAAGCACTGTCACAATTTCTGTGAAATAGCAATATGAACATTTGGTAACCCTTTACTTAAGGGGGTGTTCAAAAGACTTTATAATTATGACAGGACACATGATCACAACCATTATTTTTTATCATAAGTCTTTATTTTTTTTCATGACAACTTGACAATACCAAGACGGCATACCTCGTCATAAATCTGTCATAAACATGATTGTCATGAGGCATTACAATTCTGTCATGAGTGTTTTTCAGATTACGTTTTCAAGAGAACAAACTGTTGTCATTAAAACATCTCATTAAAAGTGTCATTACTGTCAAATACATTTTAAGAGTGCAATATTTAATGACATTTTAATAACAAATTCTGCTTGTACCATTGTAGTTGAGGTAAAAAAAAACAATGACACTGTTATAATGTTTTTTTTTTACATATTTATAATGGCTCATGACAATCATGTTTATGAAAGATTTATGACAAGTTTTGTTGTTTAGGTAGTCAAATCGTCAGGATAAAGATAAAGATCAGTTGTGATATATTTGTTTATGTCAAGTTGTCATAACAAACAATGTCATCTTTACATTTAAAATGTCATAATTGAGCGAATGACACCTAATGACAGTTGTCATAAGCATGCATGAAATCTCCTTCACATTCATGATTTGTGTCATGTCATGATTGTAAAAGTTTCATGACAGTCTTATAAACACTTCTTCAAGTAAAGTGTTACCGAACATTCTAAATGGCACATAAAAAATGCTTATTGTTAAAAAGTGTAATTATTATGGCAACCCACAGAACACTTGAAATGCATTTTAAAATGGTATGCTATTTGTTGCTAAATTTCAAACACAATGTGTTTGGAAAAAAGGATGCCTTGATTATTTGTTGTTGTTATTTTATTATTGAGTATATGTTTGACCTTCAATTTCAAGATAAATGCTGTTCTTTTGAACTATCCATTCTTCAAAAAATTTTGAAAAAAAAAAAATTATAAACGAAAATTGAGCAGCAAATCAGCACGGAAGACTGAAGTGATGCTGCCTAAAATTCAGCTTTGCAATCAAAGGAAGAAAATTGCATTTTAATATATATTCAAATAGAAAACAGCTTAACATTTTAGAATATATATATATATATATATATATATATATATATATATATATATATATATATATATATATATATATATATATATATATATATATATATATATATATATATATATATATATATATATATATATATATATATATATTTATATATATATATATTTTTTTTTTTTTCAATTATATTTAACTATATTGCTTTTTGTTGGAAAAAAATATTTTTGAGATATGGCAAATCCAATTTTGGATGTTACATGCTAGAAAAGACTTGATTAATGTGCATCATGCACACATATTTGAGCTGTTACTTTTCCTTTTATTGGCGGTTGACAATACACTCCAATTTTCTACTTTCATCTAATGTATGAAAACCCATTTAACAGTCTTTGAAGGAAATCACTTTTAGAATGACTGACTGACAGCATTTATCACAGTGAAAGCTGTTGTACAGTTGGCATACAGACCATAAGTTATGTGTCCTGATCCATCTGCATCAATTTCTCTGAAGAGGCTGTCGACGTCGAGATCACACACTCCAAGAGCTGAACGTAGCAAACTGCTGAACTCCTCTTGTGTGATACAGTTGTCCTCATCGATGTCAAACAACTGCAGAAAAAAAAAACAAATACACAACTAAGCAATCTCTTTTTATACAAACACAGAAGGCCAAATTTGACAATAAATCACACAATAATGATCCCTCTTTACTGTTCCTTCTATCATTGACTGATTTCTTTTAGCTGAGTCGCTCAAGACTTGAAAAACCACCCCAATGTGCTAACAACCACTGACACATCTTTGCTTTTATGGTTTACCACATCCCAGCATCTTTTTTCACTACAGTACATTAAATCTTCCTGTAATCTTTGCATAGACACTCTGAGAATTTATGTATTGCAATCACCATCTTACAAATAGCATCTTTAATACCATTACCTTAAAAGCAGTCTGAATGACTTCCTCATTATTAGCTGGTCGGCACAGAACCGTGACACCAATGACATACTCTCTGAAATCAATAGTGCCATCCCCATTCTACAAACAGAAATAGAAAACACAACTTTAATTAGGCAAGTCAGTCAACAAAATATAATATCACTTGATTTATCCAATCCTAGATGTTGAATTAACTGTTTCTGAATAATAAACTCTAAAAATAAGTAGCTTTTAAAACACATATCTGAGAGCATTTGGAAAAAAAATCCACAAATTATTATAATTCAAATGATTGTAGAACAATTATGGATCTTCTTTCATGAGCTCACTCACCCTGTCGAACAGAGCGAAGAGCTGCTGTAGAGCTGGGCTGATGGGTAATTTGAGGAAGCTGGCAAATTCCTCAACGGTGATCCTCCCGCCTTTGCAAGAACAAGCTATGTTGGCAAAACTCTCCAACTCCTTCTTCACATTGTCCCATTTTAATCTGAGTTTTCAAGAGAGAGATTAATCTAAATCTACTGTAAGCTTTGATTTTGTCTAAGTGATGTAGGTTACTCGTCGCACAACATTTAATAACTCCGAATTATGGGTGTAACGGTACATATATTTGTACAGTATTCATATTGGTAAAGCCCTTTCAATTTGGTATGTTGTTGAAAACACTATGTGCAAATCCTAATTTGAAAAGTCCAGCTTTACCATAATTTCAACAAGTAGATATCAATTCATCAATCCCAATATCAATGTCACGATCACCAGCGATCTAGCCTGTGTAGATCGCTGAAGGACTATGCCACTGATAAGAACTACAAATCCCATCGTGCACCGCACACACACCAGTTCCAGTGCTTTCCGGGATTGCATTCACTCAGCTTAAAGCTCATGATAGACTAATAAAATGGATCATATAAACAGCACACACGCATACTTTGCTGGGTCTTGTTTACCTGTAACTTTATGAAGCGTTATTCCATTGTCTTGCCTTGCCGTGTTTCCTGACCCTCATCTTGTTTATTGTTTTTATGTTGTTTGCTGCCTGTAGCGATTTCTTCACCTGTGACCCCGACTATTCTTTTGGATTACCTGCATGCTTCTGTTTGTTCCTGTTTGACCATTGCCTGCCTGACTACTCTTGATCATTAAACTGCGTTTGGACCCTCAGATCTGTTGTACCCCTGTTACAATGTCTGGTAACACTTTATTTTGATGGTCCATTTGAGTATTAGTAGACTGTCTGCATAATATCTGTTGATACTGACATTTAACAGTCCTTCAACAGACATTTAACTGACTATAAGAAACTTTGCAAGTACATGTCAACTTACACTACCCCAACCCTAACCCCAACCTAACAGTCTACTTATAATCTAATGAGAATTAGTTGGCATGTAGATGCAATGTAACTTATATTCAACAAACGGACCATCGAAAAAAAGTGTGACCCAATGTCTTTCTGTCAATTTTTTTCAATTTATGCGTGAATGAAAAAAGTTCAAGTTCACTACAGTAGACATAACACACCTCCTGTCCAATAGTATTTTTTTTCTTTTGGATAGAAACAAAGTTCCAATTTCAAATGTTTTCTGATTAATTAGGAAATTAACACAATATATGCTCTTTTGAAGCTCTTTGATGGTTTGTGACTGTTAGGACCTGGTTGTTGTGGTTGTTTTTGTGATTTGAAGATGAGTCATCTCATCTGAGGCCCATTATGTGCCGTCTAAAAAGAGCCCAACATCTGATGTGAGAGGAGAGCTCGATTATCCGGACCTTCCCGTCTGTCATTTATTCATTTTCCTTCAGCTTAATCCCTTTATTCATCAGGGGTCGCCACAGTGGAATGAACCGCCAACTTATTCAGCATATGTTTTAAACAGCGGATACCCTTCCAGCTGCAACCCAGTAATGGGAAACATCCATAAACACTCATTCAAACACATACACTATGACCAATTTAGTTTATTCATTTCACCTATAGCGCATGTTTTTGGTCTGTGAGGGAAACCGGAGCACCCAGAGGAAACCCACGCGAACACCGGGAGAACATGAAAACTCCACACAGAAATGCCAACTGACCCAGCCGGGGCTCAAACCAGCGACCTTCTTGCTGTGAGGCGACAGTGCTAATCACTGAGCCACCGTGTTGCCCTCTTCCCGTCTGTCACTACCATGCACACGCTCTTCACCCCTGACTTCCATTTACACTGACTTTGGTTGCTTTAATATGTTTTGTTAATTATGTCTTTTATTAATAAATCATTTCTCTTAACAATTTACCTGGTCCGCATGGTCTCTCTTATGTTACAATTTTTGAGTCGGTTATGAAGCGCAAATGAAGACAGTGCTTCCTTCCTTCCTCTTTACAGGCAGTTATAAATAACCAATATATCATGTAGCATTACATTTTCCTCTTTCGGTGCTCACGGCTTGCTTAAATTATTATATTAGCTTATGTGTTCATTTGTGTTTACTTTTCCAAATTTGTAATCTTCGAATTGTAATGCTAATTATATTTCTTTAAAAATAAAGCCACAAATTGTTCAGTAAATAAGTGTTTCATTAAAAAAAGAAGACATTTTCAGGTTTTAGTTTCTTCAGGTTGTCCTGAAAATGTATCACATTGTGACTTTAAGACCAAGTTACATTCTGAACCATAATTTAAGTGTACCGTTACACCCCTAATACGAAAACAACAAGTTTATGCATATTTGATAATATTCTTAAAATTACACGTGTACACTGCTTTCTTACTCCAATTTTCTGCTGATCTTAGTAAACTCCACTAGTCCAGCCTCCATAGGCAAAGTCAGTTCTCCAGCAGCAATCATCAAACGGCAGTCTTCGTAAGTGTGGTCTGTGACTGGCAGGTTCAGAGACCTAGTAAACGCACAAGAAATTGTGATAAACATATTTACACTGAAATACTTTACTGTGTTCACAATTTAAATGTCTGCCAAATATAATCTCCAACCACGGCCCATTGAAAATCTATGCCTTATGCTACATTTTATAGTGCATTCCACGTCTTTCTAGTCACCCGCTCACAAGAAGGCAAGGCTTGTTGTATAGATTGCCTATAGAACCACTTTATATAAAGTGTCCTTAACTAATATGTACTTACACTGAAATTAATCATTTATTACAATGTACTTATTGTGTAAATAAATGTTTTTACATTGTCCTTATGTTCGATTACATACCTGCATGTAATTGAATCTGTAATTAATTTCTGTAATTACATTTATAAATACACTGTTGACCATCCCTTACACTTTAACCCACCCTTAAACCTACCCATGCCACAAAACCTGACCCATATACCACCAGAAGTGTTCTGCAATACATTATCAACACATTAAGTACATTGTATTTATATTTTGAAGTACATAGTACTTAAGGACACCTACTATAAAGTGGGACCAAAAAGTCTTTCTTGTAAAACCGTGCTTCACAGAACTCAAACTTAACACCGTACAACATAATGAGACAAAAGTAATCAATTACAAGCTATGAAGATTGTTAAGATGTTTTGTGGTATTCATTTGCTGTAAATAATCCACTAGTCATCCATAATATATCCCTGTAAATATCATTAGTGTGAAAAGGAACAAATGATATATTATACATACTGCTCTGCATTGTTTATTTTACATAGAAACTGCAGTAAAACCTAAACTATATTGAAGTACGCTTTTGCAGTTTCACAAAAATGTAGGCTGAGGCACATATTCTAATGAGCCCGTGATGATAATTTCATAAATGCGTGGAAGCAACAGCAACATGACATGCTTACTCAGCCATGACAGCTCTCACTGACTGAGCAAACTTCAAAGGACACTTCTTCTCCATCTCAGTAGGTACTTGAGGGGGCAAAAACTAAAACAGACAGAAAGCATATGCTACATGAGATTAAGTTCATCTTTCGTTTTAACAACAACACTGTTCTCCTCAGCCTCTCACTGCCCTTTTGACATGTTTCGTCATCAAAGATGCAAAAGAAGAGAATATTAGTATGAAATACACAAATGTTTCTCACAGACCTCGACCTCCACTGTAGTACAGAGCTGACAGAGTGTGAGCAGCAGCAGTCTGGCCCTAAAACAGGAACTGGTGGTGAGGCTCCAAACCAACAGCACTTCAGGAAGCATTGCTCTCTACATATGCATGACAGTGCAAGTATAGCATACTAACAAAAAAGCTCTCAAAACAAAGCTTATCTGTAAAAGTCATCAACAACATTGCACACCCACAAATGTCTTTATTTATGAAGAAGCAGACTGCAATCTTTTGTACTTTATTTTTTATTTTATTATAAAATGTAGCTTAATTTGTATTATCTTTAACCCAATAAACCAATGAATCATGCTTTTTGGACCACCAAAGCATTACTTGCGACATTATATGCAAGTCTAGTGTTAATCTGAATTCTCTTTTGTACTTTATTTTTAATTTATTATAAAATGTGGCTCAATTTTTATTATCTTTAACATAATAAACCAATGAATTATGCTTTTTGGCCTACCAAAGCATCACTTGTGACATTACACACAAGTCTAGTGTTAATCTGAATTCTCTTTTGTACTTTATTCTTTATTTATTATAAAATATAGCTCAATTTGTATTATTTTTAACTTAATAAACCAATGAAACATGCATTTTGACCAACCAAAGCATCACTTGTGACATTATACGCAAGTCTAGTGTTAATCTGAATTCTGGTTACTTCTTGATTGTAATATTAATTTGCTTTTGTCACTTTAATATGACTTACGATTTTGGGCCTTGCCATGTCCATGTGACTGTATCCTGTAAACATTAAACATACAACGATTTGTAAGAATGTTTTTATTTAATAATGAAAGATGTAACACATTATTTTGGGGATGTCCTTTGAACATTGTGTTGACTATCAATGACTTTGTGAACTACATGTCAAATAACAGTCATTACAATACAAATAGACTATCTGCTTAATATCTGCTGACACTGTATTTTGATGCTCCACCAACAGACATTATACTTACAAATGTAACTTTGCAAATACATCAGTTTGTTCTGCTAAACCTAACTTCTACTAATACTAATTCTCAAGGAACTATTTTGCTGATAAACTTGTCTGGACAGGTTCTGGAACTATCTACCACATTTACATGACTTGTTTTGCCACTACCCCCTCCTAAAATCTATAATAGACAGGACATCTTTGTCCAAATTAGACTTGTTAGACTCGGGTTAGACTCATTAGATTCTTGTTAGACTCATGTGGACTTCTTGAAGATGCTGTTGGACAGTAGAACAACCAACACATCTCAATAAAAAATTCTGCTTGAAACAAGTCTCTTGGACAGGGTTCATCAATTTCCAACAGTTACTTTTATTGTTTTTATTTGTAATATAATTATATGAATATTAAATCACTAAGACACATATTAATAAAAATAAAGGCTGACCAAATGGTTAAATGCTAAATTTTGTAGTACTCTGAAGCAGTGGTGTAAAGTAATGAATTAGTAAGTAATAGCACTTTTACTTGAGCATGACAATTGATTACTTTTCCACCACTGCTCCGATGAGAGTAAGTTGACATATAATTGCAAAGTTACATTGTCAAAATAATGTCTAAAACCATCAAAGCAAAGTGTAACCTTAAAATGTATGAAATGTAAGCTATTCACAATAAAAGAGAACTCAACAGGCAGACTTTGCATACAACTTTGCCAGCTGGTCTGATGCTTTTGAATGTTTGTTTGTTTTTTGGGTCAATCTTCAGTACTCTTTATTAGGATTTTATGGTTATTTATGGAGTTGTATTTTACATATTTGCAAATATCTTGAGTTATTCCATTGTGTTTGTTGTTATCACTAGTAACTGATGTGTCAAGATAATATTGTAAGGCTTCCGATGAATTTGTACTGACCAGCTTATTTGGGTATCTGATAAGAACAGGCTGCACTGGGACCCCAGGGACAAAGCCACCTGTGGAAGTAAAAAGACCCAAACATAAGCGCCTACCATTCATCCTATTGTTCTTTTTAGTTACATTCATACCTTCTAAAAGCTGCTCTGTACACAGTTCAATTTACCTTATTCTGGGTCACATGCTTCATGATGAAGTTAAGTCCCAATCTAACACTCTATTGATCACAGCATGCTCTACATATCAGGTCACAGCTAGAAAACTGTTTGATAATCATTGACTATCCAAATGAGAACCAAAGTAAACGCTGTACTAACGATATGACCTGAATATAAAACAAATCCATAGTTTTTACATAATGCAACAACACTCTGACCTGCTTAATTATTGGAGCTTATAACGCAAACAGAATTGGTTTTAAGATATCGTCACCTTGGAATTACAAAGTTCTATCTGCGATTTGAATGATTTTGAGATATTGAGCTTCAAAGTTTTTGCATTCCATATAGCAAACAGTATGTGTGTAACATTTGTTTTTTAAATAAAAAAGTCTTAAAATGTAAAAAAAAAACATCCCATAATGTAAATAAGTTGTCATTTAATAAGAATATGTCAATAACTGAATTTTGACAATAATGTCAGATAGAACCTTATAATTCTAAGGTGACGATATGTTTAAATAAATGCCACATACTCAAAGGGATAAAGACTTAGTGGTGTGGATTATACCTATTCATTGGCACAAACACTCGCTCTCTTTATGTGCTGCTGGTTTTTGCTGGTCTCAGCACACTCATTCTTGTTTCTTTAGTACACAAAAAGCAAACCCCAGGCACAGAAAACTCCTATTTCCATGATAGTTTCTGTTGCTTTTCTTGTGTATACATTTGCATTATGAAAATAAGTTAACTGATAACAAACAACAAGATTTTCATATGGCGCAGTTCATAAACAACATTCCTACTGAATTATAGGCTTTAATTCTATATGCTGCTATAATATACTGTGTCAGTAACATCTCAGTCAGACACAAATAATAAATGTGCATTATTATGTTGTGCAACATCATAATTAACTTTTTGCTGTACATAAATGACACACAAAACATGCTCAGCTAACCTTGCTTGAAGGTAATAAGACATGATCTGTTTGTACATGTTCCTTCAGGAAAGATGAGCACCTGAAACAAGGAAATAACACCAGTGATATTTTCAGTGGTAGCACAGCTGTCATGCAAAAAACGAGATCTTAATAAACAGTTTCAGATATAGCTCAATTTGATATATTTAAAAATAAATGTCCACAGCATTGACAAGCAAGCAGTTTTTTGGTGCAGGATGAGGAAGTTCAGGTCATTTTCCTGCTTTCAAAAGATGATGAACACACTTAGTCTGTCACTTTGGTTTCACATTGTGAAATTTACTTGAGATAGAAGGTTTAACCTTTTTAAACTTTTAAACTTATGTTGCAATTTTGTGGTGTTCCAGACCTTCAGGAGCAGATTTACTGGCAACAATCCTTTGGTCTTAATAACTACAGTACATAAACACAATAATAACTATCAAGATTTACTAAAGACAAAAGAGAAAAATTAACAAACAAAACTAAGAAGTTTTTTGCAGATTTATGCATTTGCATAAATTACCTTTCAGACACAAGGTATATGGGAAGAGAGTATTTGAATGAATCTTAAAAGGTTAATGTTCGTATAATCAGTCTAGTATTACTGCCAAAACTCAGAATCATCCTGCATATGGGCTATATGCACATGAACTTTAAGTTTTAGCCAGGCAGCCCAAGGGCTTCCGGTGATCTTTCCATTACAAAATTGTCACGTTTAAGATCTGATTTCTTTAAAAACCAGCAATCTTCACTGCCTGTTAGATTTACGATATGAAGTGGGTCTCAGATCAGACAAGAAGCAGTGCATTAAATTCCATTTCCCCCACCATGTCTTTGAAATATGACGGTTTATTTTACCCCGATATTTTCAATGGAATTTTTGCACTAGCCTGTTGCTACTGACTGAACTAGTGGTTACAATGGTCTTTCATCTCATTTGACATTTGAACAACTAAATAAATGCTCAAGTCTAATGCACTGAATATATTGTAATTACATTACAACATCAATGCTGTGAAAGGATCCTTATGAAATTGAACATAGTCACATTAAGCTTTCCCCGGGAGTTTATCGTTGGCTTTAAAACTCTAGCTGTGCATAAAGCCCATTTTACCATTTGCTCTGCTTTGTGATGATCATTGGTCATTCTTAATTTTGAATAATCCCAAAACATTTCCACTCTAACTGGCACTGTCATGGTGTTGCACTTTGTCCCATTTGGTGAATGTTGTTCTTAGGATGTTAGATGTAGTGGCTCTCACCTGTGGCCAGTGTCCTCCTGACTTTGCTCTCCTTTCAATCTCAATGATAGTGTTTCTACGAGAGTCTGGATCAGTGCGTGATACCAGCACTGGTTGCACACAACGCAAAAACCCTGGGGAGCATAACATTTCTTTATTCGTCAATAATTCCCTATGCAAAACTTATATTATTGATATTTACCAACTAGCTTTGTTGACTGTGGTATTTCTTCACAATATTACAGTAATGCAAACCGAACTAATCATTCATGCATTCATTCATTTTCTTTTCGGCTTAGTCCCTTTATTAATCAGGGGTCACCACAGCAGAATGAACCGCCAACTTATCCAGCATATGTTTTACGCAGTGGATGCCCTTCCAGCCGCAACCCAATCCTGGGAAACACCCATACACACTTGCATTCACATGCATACACTACGAACAATTTAGTTTATTCAATTCACCTACAGCGCACGTCTTTGAACTGTGGGGGAGCACCCAAGGAAACCCATGCCAACTCGGGGAGAACATGCAAACTCCACACAGAAATGCCAACTGACCCAGCCAGGGCTCAAACCAGCAACCTTTTTGTTGTGAGGCGATCGTGCTACCCACTGCACCACCGTGACGCCCCAAACTAATCAATAAGTCTAAATATTAAAGAGGTAATTCACCCAAAAATGTTAATTTGCAGACTATCCAAGATTTAGGTGACTTGTTTTCTATCAGTAGAACATTAAAAAAGATTTCTGTCTTAAATTGTGGACCTTGGTGATTCACAAAATGGAAGACAATGGCTGCCATAAGTCAAAAAAGCATATATACTGTAAAGCAAACAGAAAATAGTCCCCATCTGGAATGACATACAATATGTGCAGGTATAAACAGCAGAGAGTGAGGACACATGTTGTATCGTTCATTCAAATAATACATATTTGTGCTTATCCTAGATGGATATCCTCCACTTTGGTTTTGTTTTAACTTATGTTATAGATTAAGATTGTTTATGTGTGTGATTGTTATCTTTAAAACAGATTTTCGATGTATATTTTAAATTTTTTTTTACTTTCGAAAGAGACTTTAACCATTGTCTTGCACTATATGATTCATCAGTTTCTTTATGTTCTACTTTAGAAAAAGGTCAACTGCATCTTGAATGGCCTGAAATCAACAGCAATGTTTATTTTTATGTCATATATTCCTTCAAAAGCTTCTTGAAAACTTTTTTAAATGATTTGCCATTTTATTACTTTTGGAATGTCTTGTTTTAACAAAAAAAGTGTGCTTACTGCCAAAGATTGGTGCTTCTAGAGACTCTATGCGGGATACGGTAGAGGGCAGACCAGATTCAATACAGGCGATGGCATCAAAGAAAGAAGAGTGGGGGGCCACAGCTAGAATGGGGGCCTCTAAAGTGCTGGCTTTCTTCCCCTTCACCACCACCTTAAAGCCCATCCCAAAGAAATACATTCGGCCAAGAAAGGTCATCACTCTTCTGTGCAGGAACCTGCCCAAAAATACATATAAAAGCACAAAACATACTAAGTGATAATACTAGTTAATTCAGCATACTGCCACATATGTGCACGCACACACACACACAGAGGAAGGAGAGATAATGCTTGCTTTAACAGCTTTGAGACGTTGTGCTCATCAATGTGTCAGATCAGTATGTCGTTGCATCAGTTAAGAGAATAACCACATCCCTCCTACAGTCGTTCTGCCTGCTATGCTACAATTTAATTAATCTGATCAGTGTGGTCAGTCCTAGGAAAAAAATGAGATACTAAATGAGCTGTTTCGCAAGAAACCACGTGGCCAATCAGACTGAGAAGCATGAATTAAAGACTGGAGAGGCTTCTGTAATGCACCAAATATCTGCAACCGCTGGTATGCAAACCCCAAATTTCACATTACCAGCTCACACTTCTATTATTAATACAGAAACTGCCACAGTCATAAGACCTGCTAAATGCATAACTATTTATTCTAAGATCAAGAATAAGGTAGCAAAAGATGAGCAATAAAAAACTATCATGCTAGATGTAAAGCTATCCGTAAGATTAAGTTTAAAGGTGCTTTGATGTAAGGTTTAATTATTAGGTCAAGAGTGTTGTGTTTCATTATGGTTTAAACAAGCTGTAAGCCAAAAGGTGGTGTAATGTGAGTGATCAGGAAGTGTTATTTACTTTCTCCAGCCAGTCATGGGCTCCACTGCTCCTTTCAGAGACTGTCCGAATGTTATAATGACAGAAACAGGCCACATGACCATGAGAACTAGAAGCAAGAAAATGGCACGGAGTGGCACAAGGATAATTCCTAGAAGAAAACACTACACAAAGCACAAAACAGATAATAAATGGTGAACATAAATCTGCACAATGCAAAACAACTTTCACTGTTTTTATTTGAGGCACTGATGTAACATTGGAGAAGTGATTCAACATCAAAGACTGTCAGACTTGTAATAAATTGCACTTTAAAAATTGCATCATGACAGCAAAGTTTTTGTTACTTTACATTATTTAAAAAGGCTACGTGTGTTTCAAGTTAAACAGGTGAATTTAAAGTAATGTAAGTTGACTTACAAAGTTTAATTGATCCAACAACTAATTTCCACAGTTTGTAAGGCTGTCATGCAAATGTGTAACAGTTTGTACATGACGCAATAGAGGAAGTGTTACAAAAAGTTTGAATGAAATTGTAGGAAATAAATTACAACCTTCAATCATACTAGCATGGTATTATTATAAATGAAATATCTAATTAATATTTTATCTATTGCAAAATACACATACAATCATATCAATAAGAATATAATAATAAAGTCAGTGTAAGTAATATAACATTTAAAGCAAGATGGGCTAGTTTAAAAATGTTGTTGAACAAGTGGGGCTTTCAGGTCAAAACCACTGACCAAGCAGAGGTCTTGACCTTCTTAAATGTAAAGCTATAAATCAATAATTTCCCACATAATCTACTGTATTGCCATTCCACTCCTCTGTACCAAAACAAAAGAATTTTAAAGACCAGAAATGCAACATTTACACTATTCTCTCTACCACAAGCTGTAAAGAATGTTAAATCATTACAGAATGCTATCTGCAACACTGTTTACAATTGTAGCATCAATTTGTACTCTTTCTACAGCACAGAGGGAATGTAACAAATGTACAAATGTAACATTTTATCAATTTGAAACAAAGTATTTCTGAGCCCTTCTCTGTTCAAACCTACTCCCAAAGTAACTGTAGAGCTCGCAATTCTAACGGAGGAACTTACTATTTTGTAAATATTACACAATACTAGACAAACACATGGAAACAAATCATTAGTCAAATCAAATAAGATGTCCATGCATGAATAGCAATCTCATATGATGGCCTTAAAAATGAAAACGTTACCTGAAAACAAAAGTTATGAAATGTTTTATATTATCTTCTTAAAATATATCTCAATTAAAAAATAATAATACTAAAATCAATCAATCAATCAATAAATATATAATAATATTTAGCCGTCGGTCATAACAAACAATGAGGAAATACTATCTGGTGCAGACGTATAGCATGCCTAATTCTTAAATAAATCATTTATTCATTCATTCATTTTCTTGTCGGCTTAGTCCCTTTATTAATCCGGGGTCGCCACGGCGGAATGAACCACCAACTTATCCAGCACGTTTTTACGCAGCGGATGCCCTTCCAGCCACAACCCATCTCTGGGAAAATAAATAAATCAATTAATAAATAAATCACTTATGATACTGTTAACATTAATAGCTGTTTTCCTTTAAAATAAAATAAAAAGATATTAGCGTGTAATCCATGCCAAATGTCAACTGATTTCCAGGGTAGTAAGATATTTATTTATTTAATTTTATTTAATTGTTTACACAAAATCTGACAATAAATGTGGCACACCCGTATCACTTTTCTGTCAACGCTAATGATACATAGACGACATACGTACAAAACCTGACAAAAATGTGGCACACCCAGACTTTGCTTTCTGGCTTATCTAGTGCTGGACTCACTTTGGTTTTGTCGGCTGTGCCTAAGCTCAGGTCGTGCACGAAGGGGTTGATGACCGCGGGCAGCAGCAGGGACTGTTGTCTGGGCAGCGCGAACACTCTGTGCGGCGGAGGCATCTTCACTCATCGCAGCCTGTCTTCATGTGTCCAGACCTCAGGGAGCGACGCGCTTCCTCGTTATGACTCGTGTTTCACAATATCAGACAAGCTACCTAGCTAGAAAACAAGCGGCTCTTATTCACAGGAGCCTGATCAATGCAGTGCATCCCAGCCAAGTTTGGAGTCGAGGTTTACGAGCACTTGTTCTAAAATGCTGTCTAAGCAGGCAGCTCAGGTGGTTTGAAGACAAAGCCAGCGTGTTTACACTCCACCTCTTACGGACATAATCCTATTTAGTCGTTTAGTAGCCCCATATGGGGCTGAAGGTATACACTCATGTTAGTTATTTTCTTACAGGTTTACAGCTTGAACCAGTGGAGTCGCTGGACTCTTTTTAACAGGAAAAACACACCCTTATGAAATTTGATAATACATTGTCTAACAAGGGAGTGTACCGAGTTGAGAAATAGTCTGTACTTCAGCAAACAGTGTCCAGTTATTTGCAAGCACCGATGCCTATTTAAGAATGACTCATTTGAGTCGATTCCTTTCAATGGGCTGAATAAACTAGTTATGATCAAATCAGTTCGAACACTCGAATCGGTTCTTCACAGTAATGTGTTCAAAAAGTAAAAAAAAGAGTCAAAAAGGCGTAAAATTAAGTAAAAGTGTACACTTGGTACATTCTTAATCCACATTTTTAAACAGTGCAGCTAAAAACTTTTCTAATTTCAACAAAGAGTATTTTAAAGCATTTAAAGAAAAAGTAAAAAATTAGCACTTGTGCACTGCAAAAAATACTTTTCTAAATTGACTTTTTGTCTTGTTTCTAGTCCAAAAATCTCTAAATTCTTAAATCGAGAAACATTTTCTAGACAAGTAAAAAAAATAAATAGTCTCATTTTAAGAAACATAAAATTGTCTCATTTTTCTTAAAACAAGCACAATAATCTGCTAATGGGGTAAGCAAAATAATCTTATGTTAGAAGGCAAAACAAGATTATGTAGTTTACCCCATTGGCAGATTATTTTGCTTGTTTTAAGCAAAAACTCGATTAATTTTGGCATAATATTTCTTAAAACAGGCGACGCAGTGGCGCAGTAGGTAGTGCTGTCGCTTCACAGCAAGAAGGTCGCTGGTTCGAGCCTCGGCTGGGTCAGTTCTGTGTGGAGTTTGCATGTTCTCCCTGCATCCACGTGGGTTTCCTCTGGGTGCTCTGGTTTCCCCCACAGTCCAAAGACATACGGTACAGGTGAATTGGGTAGGCTAAATTGTCCGTATAGTGTATGAGTGTGAATGAGTGTGTATGGGTGTTTCCCAGAGATGGGTTGCAGCTGGAAGGGCATCCGCTGCATAAAACATGTGCTGGATAAGTTGGCGGTTCATTCCGGTGTGGCAACCCCGGATTAATAAAGGGACTAAGCCGAAAAGAAAATGAATGAATGAATTTCTTAAAACAAGACAATCTTTTTTACTTGTCTAGAAAATGCTTCTTGTATTAAGAATGTTTAGATATTTGGGCTAGAAACAAGCCAAAAACTAAGCAAGAAAAGCATTTTTTTCAGTGTGGATGGGGGATTGAGACGAGACCACTTTATATATGATATCTGTTTTGATTAAAATGATATTTTGTGTTTTATAACTATTTTATTAACTGCTCATTACGTGTTTCCATATTTCAAGTAATTTAAATTGATAATTTTGAATATTTATTTGCGGAAAATATCAAGTTTGATATAAAATATTCCACGTTTTCATACCTCAAATGTTATAAAGTATATGCATGTAAACTATATATGCAATATTCACTATGGGATGTATATATATTTTGCAAATAAATGCTCTACATAATAATATTCCTACCTGAAATTTTAAGGACACGATATCACACTGTAAAAAAATAACAATTCTGGTTGCCTTAAATTTTTAAGCTGAATCAAATTAACCTTATGAGTCCATTGAACTTATATCATGTTAAACTGACTTAAATAGCTTGCGTAACATATAAAATTAGGTTAGAACATGATTAACTTAGTTTAATAAATTACAATGAACTAAAACATGTGCTGTCAGGACTGATTGATTACATAATATTTTACAGTGCAGTAGTTGTAAAACAAAACCGAGAACTTATTATAATAGATTTGATGTAGTCTTCATTTTTTAAGAGCTGTAGAACTGCTTTTTTGTACAATGAACCACAAGATGTCGCTGTTTGCCTAGATGAGACATTTGAGAAACTGCAAAATACCAAGTTTCTAAAAACTGTTTAGAAAATTAAAAGTTGGTAGAATTCAATGTAAAGGATAATTATTATTTATTTTGAAACATAGTGACAAAGTGCACAAAGCATATAGAAAATAATAAAACATTAAACATTACAAATATAAACAGATTGCATGTCAATTAGAAAACTACAAAAAAGAAATAATAATAATAAAAAAAAAGAGTACAAATGATTATTAATAATCAACTTTTCATGATACTTGCTTGACATGAGTCCATCATGCAACAAACCCTATACAGTCTTCAGGCAGCCCGTGCCATGAATCTCTCGGTACCATGAGATGAAAGAAACAAACATAAAATCATCTGCTTTGACAGCTGTTTGGTCTCTGTTTGTATACATTTTTCATGTATAAAATGCATCCTTTTATTAAATGCAGGAATGTTTATTGGATAGTATTTACTACAAAATAAAACATGAATTAAGTCCTTAATCTTTTTCATATCAGTACTAGCAAAACATTACATTGTGCTTTTTACATACTGCCTGGATTCAGTTATTCTGTGCAAATAAAAAAAGGAGATCTCACTGACACCACTGACACATTTTACATGTACATGAGAAATGTCAGAAGTGCTTTTTAAGTCTGATGATATACATGGAAGGTTATATTAAGGAGTGCACTAAACCCTTTCATATTTAAAAATAAAGAAAAATATGAAACAATGAAAACGACGGTCCTGTTTGCTTATTGTTGGTCCAGGCAGTGAAGCTTACCAGGCCTCTCTGGTTAGTAAAAAAGGGTTATAATCTAAGAGGCTCTGACTAACCAAGAGGGGCTGAATGGTAAATTTGAGTGCTGTCATTTCTGGCCTTGTTTATCGAGTGTTGAAGGGCAGAGCTGAATGGT